>CM053502.1:82184858-82309318 GCA_028627145.1 Eidolon dupreanum
TTCACGTAGTTGCAAATGGCAGTATTTCATCTTTACTTATGGCTGAGTAATATTCCATTGTATATATGTACCATTGCTTCTTTAGCCAATCGTCTGTTGTAGGACGTTTCAGTTGCTTCCATATCTTAGCCACCATGAATAATGCTGCTATGAACATCAGTGTGCAAATGTTTTCAAATATGAGTTTTCAAGTCTTTAGGGTAAATACCCAGTAGAAGAATTGCTGGATCAATTCTCAGTTTTTTGAGGAACCTCCATACTATTTTCCATAGTGGCTGCACCAATTTGCAGTCCCAGCAGCAGTGTATGAGGGTTTTTTTTTCTCTGCATCCTTTCCAACATTTGTTATTTTTTTGTCCTGTTGATTACAGCTATTCTAACAGGTGTGAGATGGTATCTCATCGTGGTTTTGATTTGCATTTCCCTAACAGCTATCCATGTTGAGCATCCTTTCATATGTTTGTTGGCCCTTTGTATGTCTTCTTGGTAGAAGTGTCTGTTCAGGTCCTCTGCCCATTTTTTAAATGGATCATTTGGTTTTTCGTTGTTATTGAGTTGTATGAGTTCTTTGTATATTTTGGATATTAGGCTCTTATTGGAGAAATTGCTTGCAAATATATTTTCCCATTCAGATGGTTGTCTCTTTACCTTGTTGACGGTTTCCTTTGCTGTGCAGAAGCTTTTTAGTTTGATGTAGTCCCATTCATTTATTTTTGCTTTTACTTCCCTTGCCTTTGAGATCAAATTTATAAAATTCTCTTTAAGTCCAAGGTCTCTGAGTTTAGTTCCTATGTTTTCTTCTATGCAATTTATTGTTGCAGGTCTTATATTAAGGTCCTTAATCCATTTTGAGGTAATTTTGGTGTGGGGTGATAGACACAGTCTAGTTTCATTCTTTTGCAGGTGGCTTTCCAGTTTTCCAAGCACCATTTATTGAAGAGGCTTTCCTTTCTCCACTGTATGTTTTTGGTTCTTTTGTCAAAAATTACTTGCCCATATAAAAGTGGATTTACTTCTGGACTCTCGATTCTGTTCCACTGGTCCGTGTGTCTGTTTTTCTGCCAATACCATGACGTTTCGATTATGGTCACTTTGTAGTGTAATTTGAAGTCGGACAGAGTGATGACTCTAGCCTCGTTCTTTCTTCTCAGGATGGCTTTGGCAATTCGGGGTCTTTGTGCTTCCATGTAAATCTGATGATTTTTCACTCTATCTCTTTAAAAAATGCTGATGGGATTTTGATGGAGATTGCATTAAATCTGAATAATGCTTTAGGTAATAAGGTCATTTTAACTATGTTGATTTTTCCAATCCCAGAACACAGAATATCTTTCCATTTTTTTTGTATATTCTTCACTTTCTTTCAATAGGGTCTAATAGTGTTCATTATATAGGTCCTTCACATGTTTCGTTAGATTTATTTCTAGACATTTTAATTTTTTTGTTGCAATCGCAAAAGGAATTATTTTTTCTACTTCTTTTTCTGACACTTTGTTATTAGAGTATAGGAATGCTATGGATTTTTGAATGTTGATTTTTATATCCAGAAACTTTACTGTATTTGCTTATTGTTTCTAGTAGTGTTCTTGTGGAGTCTTTAAGGTTCTCTACATAGAGAATCAAGTCATCCACAAATAATGACAGTTTGATTTCTTCATTTCCTATTCAGATGCCTTTTATATCTTTCTCTTGCATGATTGCACTTGCTAGGACCTCCAATGTTATATTGAATAACAGTCGTGATAGTGCACAGCCTTGTCTTGTTCCTGATCTTAGAGGGAAGGTTTTTAGTTTTTCACCATTAAGTATAATGTTGGCTGAGGGTTTGTCATATATGGCCTTTATTATGTTAAGGTACTTTCCTTCTAACCGATTTTGTTAAGTGTTTTGATCATAAATGGATGCTGTATCTTGTCAAAGGCTTTTTCTGCATCTGTTGACGTGATCATGTGATTCTTATTTTTTAATTTGTTTATGTTTGATTTGCGTATGTTGAACCATCCCTGTGCCCCTGGGATGAAGCCAACTTGATCGTGGTGTATAATCTTTTTAATATGTTGCTGAATTTGGTTCACTAGTATCTTATTTAAGACTTTTGCATCTGTGTTCATGAGAGATATTGGTCTGTAGTTTTCTTTTGTGTTCTCTTTATCAGGTTTGGTATCACAGTAATATTGGCCTCATAAAATGAGTTGGGAAGGATTGCCTCCTCTTTGATGTTTTGGAAGAGTTTGAGGAGAATAGGTATTAAATCTTCTTTTCATGTTTGGTAGAATTCACTGGTGAAGACAGCTGGTCCTGGACTTCTACTTTTTGATGATTTTTGATGATTGTTTCAATTTCCATACTGCTGATTGGTCTATTGAGATTCTTCCAGTTCTTCTCCATTCAGTCAAGGAAAGTTGTATCTTTCTAAGTTCTGGTCCATTTTTTCCAGGTTATTAAATTTGGTATTATATACTTTTTCATAGTATTCTTGTACGATTCTTTGTATTTCCCCAGTGTTTGTCATAATTTTCACTCTTTCATCCCTGATTTTGTTTATTTTTGTCCTTTGTCTTTTTTCTTTACTGAGTCTAGCCAGGGGTTTGTTAATTTTATTAACTTTCTCAAAGAATCAGTTCTTCGTTGCATTTATTTTTTCTGCTGTTTTTGTGTTATCAATTTCATTTATTTCTGCTCTAATTTTAATTATTTCTTTCCTTCTGCTGACTTTAGGCTTCTTTTGTTCTTCCTTTTCTAGTTTTTAAGATGAAGTGTTAGGTTGCTTATTTGGACTTGTTCTTGTTTTTTAGACAGGCCTGTAATGATATGAACTTTCCTCTTACTATCCCTTTAGCTGTCTCCCAAAAGTTTTGATATGTTTTATCATCATTATCATTAGTTTCTATGTATCTCTTGATCTCTCTTTTTATTTCTTCTCTGGCCCAGTCATTCTTCAGTAGCATGTTGTTTAATCTCCATGTATTTGTGGTTCTTCCTGCTTTCTTTTTATAGTTGGTCTCTAGCTTTAAAGTATTATGATCAGACAACATGGTTGGTATGATTTCAACTCTCTTACATTTGTTGAGACTATCTCTGTGTCCCAGTATGTGGTCGATTCTTGAGAATGTTCCATAGAGATGTGCAGTAGAGAAGAAAGCATAAGCAGCTGTTTTGGGATGAAAGGCTCTATAAATGTCATTTATGTCCAATTGGTTTAATGTGTCACTTAAGGATGTTATTTCCTTATTAATTTTCTGTTTGGATGATATGTCCTTATCTGACAGTGTGGTATTTAGGTCCCGTACTACAATAGGGTTTTGGTCTGTTTCTCCCTTTAGTTCTGTTACTAATTGCTTTACATATTTCGGGGCTCCTTGATTGGGGGCATAGTTAAATGTTCTGTCTTCTTGGTACATGATTCCTTTTATCATAATGAAGTGTCCCTCAGTACTTTCTTTACCTTTTTGATTTGAAGTCTATTTCATCTGATATTAGTACCACTACTCCCAATTTTCTCTGAATGCCATTTGCTTGAAATATCATTTTCCATCCTTTTACTTTGAATCTATATTTGTCTTTGGAACTGAGATGTGTCTCCTGGAGACAGTATATGGCTAGTTTTGTTTTCTCATCTAGTCTGCAACTCTGTGCGTTTTTATTGGTGAGTTCAGTCCATTTACATTTAGGATGATTATTGAAATATGAGTTCTTCTTATAGCCATTTAATATATTGCTTCCTTGTGCATGTTTGTCCATTGTTTTTTTTTTTTAAATTTTGATTGGGTTTTGTGGGTTTTCCCTCTGGTCCTTCCAGTTTTATATTGTACACTTCAGTTCTCAATCTTTGACATGTGGTTACCATTACAAATATGTAGAGGATAGTTATATATATAGTAGTACAATTTCTTTTGTGTGTGTTTTATCTCCATTCCTCTTTCGAATTTGGATCTTTGAACCCTCTCCTTTTCAGTCATTGTTGTCTCAATTTTTCCCTATACATGTTAAACATTCATTACTATCTTGCTATAGCAAATCTCTTCTTATTGTTTAAGCTTATAATGCCCTATTCTTAGTAAGGATTGCACTCCTCTGCTTCTATCTGCCTGCTAGTCGCTTTACTCTCAGTTATGTATTTCTTTCATCATTTTGTTTTAGGTGAGCTAACCCCTTTCAGTATATCCTGTAGTGCAGGCCACGTAGTGGAGAATTCCCTCAATTTTTGTATGTCTGGAAAGGTCTTTTTTCTCCTTTATGTCTAAAGGACAGCTTTGCTGGATACATTATTTTTGGCTTCCATTTAATGGTTCGATTATTTAATTCCACTCCTTTGTGGCTCTTAAGTTTTGTGCTGAGAAGTACAAAGATAATCTAATGGGTTTACTTTATAGGTTACTATCTTCTTTTCCCTGGCTGCCCTGAGAATTTTGTCTTTGTCATTGATTTTTGATAATTTAATACAATGTGTCTTGGAGAAGGCCTTTTTGGGTTGAGATAATTGGGTATTCTGTTGACTTCTTCAGTTCCACTCTCCAGCTCATTCCTTAGATTTGAGAAATTCTCATCAACTATTTGTCTTAAGTGCTTTCTTATCCCTACCCCTTTTCCTCTCCTTCGAGAATGCCCATTATTCTTATGTTTCCTTTCTGATGGTATTGGCTAGTTCTTGTATTTCTCTTTCATTATTTTTTATTCTTTGGTTTCTCTCTTCTTCTCCCTGATTTATTTCTAGACTTCTGCCTTCAATATCACTGATCCTTTCTTCAATTTGATCAGCTTTATTTCCCAGGCTTGTTATTTCATTTTTCATCTCTTTCAATGTGTTCTTCTTCTCCAGGAGTTCTATTTGCTAAAGAATTAATTCTGCTGATCTAGTTGTTTTTTCAATTTTTAAAATTGTTGATATAAATTGTTTTGGATCTCATGATTTTTTTCAGAAGTACCATCCTGAATTCTCTGCCATTTAAGTCACATATTTCTATGTCTTTAAAGTTATTTTCTGGAGATTTTTCTCTTTATTTCTAAGCTACCTTGTTACCTTTGTTGTTTATGGTGTTTAATGGACAATTTCTCCACCTGGGCAATAATGGAAGTTTTTTTCTAGAAAGAAGATTTATTACATAAGGTCTCTTAGTAGCCTATTTCAAAGAAGGCATTTTTCTTTTGGTTTCCAGTAGGTGGCATCTAATCCTCTTGGATCCTTCCTTTATATAAAGTCTTAATAATGCTTTTTTTTTTTCCTTATAGATATTCAATCACACTTGCTACCCTTAGTCTCAGTCCTTGTCAGTGTTAGCCACAGTTTCGATATTGTTTGCTCAGATTGCCATGAGTCTTGTGGTGTTTGGTTTTGGAGCATATGGGGGGCCCTCTGGGTTGGTGGGTGGGGGCTGCAGCTCAGACTTGCATTTTGCAACCGTGGCTGGTAATAATCAACTGTTGCTTCTCTGCCATCCCCACTGCTCTGTTTTTTATCCTGATCCCTGGGCACTGCCTCTGCATGGACCTCACAGCTCTCTCAGATGGGGTTGTTCCGGGAACTCCTGCACCTTCTTCCCTCCACCTCCTCCTGTAGGGAGCTCCAGCTGCAAGAGGCAGCTTCTTTGTTTCTCCCTGTCTACCACCCAATTCACGGGATTCTAACCTGCAGCAGCTCTTA
Organism: Eidolon dupreanum; assembly: GCA_028627145.1. Classification (NCBI taxonomy): domain Eukaryota; kingdom Metazoa; phylum Chordata; class Mammalia; order Chiroptera; family Pteropodidae; genus Eidolon; species Eidolon dupreanum. Next base: position 82,190,500 of record CM053502.1, read on the forward strand.
TGCGCATATCCCACGCTCAGGTGTGCTGTTGTGCTGGTTGAGTGTTTTTTGTTGAGTTTTAGATGTTCATCTCATTGTTGTTTCAAGGAGAGAGATCTGGGGATGTCTCTCACCCTGCTATGTTTCTGACTTCATTCCTCTTGGTAGTGATATTGCTCTTTAGTTTTGCAAAATGTTACCACTGAGGGCAACTAAGTAAAGATCACTCTGTATTGTTTCTTCTAACTGCATGTGAATCTACAATTATCTAAAAATTTAAAATTTAATTTTAAAAAGAAGGAGGTCAAGACAGTGATAAATAGCCATTTCTAAAAAGTTCTTAAATCTTGGGGTGAGGGGAGACTAAAATGGAGCAGCCAGAGAGTACAGAGAAGAGTTAGGGAAGAGTTGAGTCGTCCAAAGGTTCAAAGGAAGATTCCTTCATGAAGAAATGTTGTCAGTAGTTTGCATTCTGCAGAAAATCGACTTTTGTTCCAAAAGAAGAACCAAGGCATTTGAAAGTTGGGAAGTTAATGGTATTGGTCTCCTGAGATTGGAATGCAGATCTTAGCTGATGAGCAGCTGATAAGGCAGGAGGTTGAGACAAATACTGTTCTTGCAACAAGTTTGGTGGTGGGTGAAAAGAAAGAATCTGGAAGAAGCATGAAAGAAAGAAGGAATGGTATGTGCTCTCTTTTTGTTGTCTAACAATGACAATCTAGGCATTCTGTAGTTTTTAGAGAGGTAGGTAAAGAACAGAGAGACGAAAGACACAAGGACAATAATGGAATGGGGATAGGGGTCAAAAACTCAGATGAAGTATTAATTAGTTTCGGAAATGAGGGAAAACTTTCCCTCTGAGTAGAGAAGAAGAAGTTGTGTTATATGAAGAGCTAACAAATTAGGAGGTAGGGAAAAAAGAGGCTAAGGGAATATCCATGCTCTTTTCACTGCATCAAGGTAATGTAGGGAGGAAACAAGAGAACTAAACATCTAGCTATGTTCGGAGACTGCAATATGATGATCAGCCCTGCTGCCAGACCACATGAAAACTTGCAGAACAAAGGAAGGTTTCAGCTGGGATTACTAACAAACCATTTCCCCACACCATGAAGGGAAAACAAGAAAACAGAGTCTTTAAGTCATGCCCTACACAAAATAATATCATTCATTCCCTATGGATAAAACCATGGGGAACCTAAGTATCAAAGGTTGGAAACTGCCCGCAGACCATTCATACTACATATTCTTACCCTTTCTCACTACATATTCGTATCACCCACACTATATCCCCGTACCATCAAAGGAAAATGAGCAAACAAAGTCTTTAAACTGTAATTATAGAAACTAAGAATGGTATATAAATTGAATTACCTGAAGACTCAAGAGGTTTTTTTGCCTTTCCTTTTGTCCTTACTTCTTGTCTTTGTTTTTTGTCTTTACTTCTTATCTTTGCCTTTTCTGTCTTGGTCTTTTCCCCATCCTTCTCTAATTAACTTTCTTTTTAACTCTAACTCTGGTGTGCACTCGAATTCTTTTCTTCACTGACTCAAGAACCTTTTAGCTCTTTCAGCACTTGAGCTCCCTTCCACTCAGGGGAATTTGCCCTGTCCTGCATTAAAGGCTCAGCTTTCCTCCCCCACCCCCACTCCAGCCTAGAAACACCTATTCAATTCAACTTAGCTGGCTCTCTGTTCCAGAAATTTCCTCCAGTTCCTCCACCTTGCCCCTCTCTTTCTCTTCAGAATTGCATAAGACTCCATTTAATAAATATTTATTAAAGGGACATGGAAATAAAAATAAAATGTAATTGTTATCCCTTATATTAAACTTTTATTTCCATATCTAACTGGGGTACCAGTCTCCTTTGTATTACAAGATGACAGATAATAAGATTAGGGGAAAAGGGAGCTTCTGGTCAAGATCGCAGAGTAAGTAAATGCTGGGCTTGCCTTGTCTCACAACCACATAAAAATTACAACTAAACTACATATCCACAATTTGAAGTTGCCTGAAGCTATCTGAAAAGAAGTCCTCCAGTAGGGATACAGAGAAGAGGCCACCCTGAGATTGGTAGGACTTGGTCCAGAGACATGGACCAAGCCAATCTTACATTTGAAAATTGGCTATTGGAGTCCTGTCTGAGGAGTGAGGGGTCCTGGCCTCACATCAAGCTCACCAACACAAGGTTCCAGTGCTGCAAAAGAAGTTCCCAAAACTTCTGACAATAAAAACCAGTTAAAATTGTAGCTGAGTGAGACAAAGGGCCACTGGAGTCACAAACACTCCTCTTAAGGGGCCTGCAGGTGGACATACTCACTGAGAGACTCCGGTCAGCTCCAGTGCTGGGACAGCTTCTCAAAAGGTGCCAGGGACATACAGGGAGGAATTAAATTGTCTGTCTCCAGGTTTAGGGCTGGAGGGACAGCTTCTGTCAGATTTTCTCCATTGTCACTTGGTTGAGCCTTTCTCTCTCCTAGCATGCAGACACAGGCAGCAGCCATTCTGAGTCTCCATCATCCTGGCTGACACTGGTTGCCCAGCCCTGGTGATCCCTGAGACCCAGTCTTAACAAACTTGAGGGCCCAAGCAAGTCGTCTCCAGTGGATTTTCCGTACAAATGGCCTGTCTTGACTCATGCTGTGGACTTTCCTAAAATCTCTCAAAGGTTCACAAAACCTAAACAAGCAGCATCTGGCCGTACATGCTCCATACCTCTTTATTTTTTTCTGGCTTTACTGAAATATAATAGACAATTAGTTGCTTGTATTTACATTGCAAAATTCAATTAGTTTTTATCAATTACAGTTGGCATATAGTAAAATATTAGTTTCAGTTGTACAGCAGTGATTAGAGATATATATATAACTCACAAAGTGATGATCCCACTAAATCTGGTACCCTTCCTTACCTTTACATATTTATTACAACATTATTAACTATTTTCCTTATGCTACACTTTATATCTCCATGTCTATTTTTTAACTATCCATTTGTACTTCTTAATCCCCTTGCCCCTTTTCACCATCCCCTCTGCCTCCTCCAATCTAGTAGCCCTCAAAAAATTATCTGTACTTATGAGTTTATTTCCATTTTTGTTGTTGTTGTTCATTTTGTTCTTTACATGTACATGAAATTATGCGATATTTGTCTTTCTCTATCTGACTTATTTCATTCAGTGCAGTACCCTCTAGGTCCATCACGATATCTTTTTCATCCCCTTCCTTTTATTCTGTGTGTCTTTTAATCTGAAGTGAGTCTCTTGTAGGCAGCATATGTAGGAGTCTTGTTTTCTTATTCATTCAGCCACTCTATCTTTTGGTTGGAGGACTTAATTTTTTTTGCCATTTGAGGTATTTGTTGATAGGAATGTAGTTATTACCATTCTTTATTCATGTTTTTGATACATGTTCTTTTTTCTTAACAAAGTTCCTCTAACATTTCCTATAATACTGGCTTGGTGTTGACAAATTCCTTTAGCTTATTTTTGTCTGGGAAGCTTTTCATCTGTCTTTCAACTCTAAATGATAGTTTTGCTGGATAAAGTTTTCTTGGTTGTAGATCCTGGGTTTTAATGTTTTTTGCCAAGCCCTTCTGTCCTGCATAGTCTTTTTTGAGAACTCAGCTGCCAGTCTTATGGGTGCTCCCTTGTAGGTAACTAACTGCTTTTCTCTTGCTGCTTTTAAGACTCTCTCTCTTTGTATTTAACCTTTGGCATTTTAATTATGATGTGTCTTGGTGCGGGCCTCTTTGGGTTCCTGGTTTGGGGACACTATGAGCTTCCTGGGGTTTGATGTCTATTTCTTTCACCAGGTTAGGAAAGTTTTCCATCATTATTTCTTCTAATAGCTCTTCAATGTCTTGTTTTCCTTGTTTACCCCTATGACACAGATATTTTTACCCTTAATAGTGTCACATAGTCTCCTTAAATTATTATTATAGTTTATGCTTCTTTTTTCTTGCCATTCTGATTGAGTGTCCTTGGCTTCCCCCATGCTCTATATCAGTGGTTCAATCTTCTTCTTTGTCCACTCTATTGATTTCTTCTAATATACTCTTCATCTCAGATTATATGGTCTTCATTTCTGACTGGTTTCTTTTATAATTTCCATTTCCATTTCTATGGTTTTTTTTTTATCTCTTTGTTAAAGTTCTTGCTGAGTTCATTTACTCTTCCCTTGAGTTCACTGAGCATCTTTATAACCAGTGTTTTGAACTCTGCATCTGTTAGATTACTTGACCCCATTATCCCTGGATCTCTGTTCTTTTCTCCATATGGTTTCTGCTTCTTTGTCTTCCCATTTTGGCTGGCTTTCTGTGTCTGTTTCTATGTACTAAGCAAAGCTCCTAAGTCTATTGGCCTTATTAGCATGGCTTTGTGTAGTAGACATCCAGTGGCACAGTCCAGAGAGGGGGTTCAGTGGCATGTTTAGCCCTGGCTTGTGCCCCTCTAGGGCCACCTGTCAAGATGGAGTAAGCACTCCACAGATCCTGTGTTTATAGTTGTCTCAGGAGGCTATGCCAGAAACTGAGGTCAGCTACCACCAGTATGAGTCTTAGAGTTGGCTCGGCAAGGAGCACTGGACTCGCTGGATGTGGCTTGGGTGGGACCCTGAGTCGGGGGGGAGACGGAGTTTCCGGGAATCCTCTGTTATCCAGTTTGGTGATGTCTCATCTATGGCAGCTCTGAATCTGCACACTAGGAGTAGGGAGTGTTCAACAGAGGAACAACGGATACCATCAGCACTTCTGCCCAGGAGACGCCTTTGCCTCTGGCCCTTGCTCCAACAACTAAGTGTTCTCATGTAAGTCTCTGGTGTCCCTGGACTGGTGCTCAGAGTGAGCAGATCCATCACCATGAAAGTTCACTAGCAGACTACAGACCTTTAAGTGGTGTCTGCAGCTACCAGCTGCCACTGCCAAAACCTCTGTCCTACTCAGCTGCTTGGGACTGGGCAGCTTTGTGTCGTCGCCCCCTCCTACTTCTACTATTTCAGGGTGATTTCTTATTTCTCTCCCTAGTTGTAGTGCTTCTGTTCATCTATTGCTTGCCATTTCATCTGTGTTTCTGTCACAACTTTGATTTGTTTGCAAGGGAAATGAAGAAAGCCTCTATCATCTATGCCATTTTTTCCCCTCCTGATGCCCTATACCTCTTGCTGAGTGGTCTCAAACCAGACAGTATTTGCATCCAGTCTTGGTTTAGAAGCTTGACTTCTTAAGTCACATCAAGGCCCAGGGTGGGTGGATTTCTTAGTAGCACATGTTAGGTGGCTCCAGGCAGGGTACAGGAGGAGGCTGAACTTGGCCTGTGTTAAGGCTTCTCCCAGGGGGCCCCAGCCTGCATACCCGGTAGCCGGCTTCGGTCCAAGCTGGAGCACCACCAGGGCACATCAGAAGACAATACACCCAAAGGACAGACTGAGCCAACACCAGAGTCCTGCTAAAGTGAGTCCTGCTCCATAAGGTAAGCCCTATATAACAGCTGCTCCACTGTAGTCACTTGCCAGTCCTCACAACCAATCAATCTGAGGGTCAATCCCTCCCACTGATGTGTGAACAGCAATCGAGGCTCAACTACAACAGAAGGGCACAGACAACAAACATAAGGAACATGCTTGCAGCACCTAGATCAGGTGACAAGGAAGACAGCATCAGTGGGCCCCAAAGGGCACCTACTACATAAGGTCACTCTGCTAAGACTAGGAGACAAAGCAGCTCTACCTAATACAGAGAAACAAACACAGGGAGGTATCCAAAGTGGCGAGACAAAAAAGAATGTCCCAAATGAAAGATCAGAACAAAGCTCCAGAATGAGAACTAGACTAAAATGGAGACAGAGTTTAAAACAGTGGTTATAAGGATGCTCAATGAACTTAGGAAAAGAGTAGATGAACTCAGTAAGAACTTTAACAGACAGAAAACATAAAAATGGAGATAAAAAAAAAAACCATAAAAAAGAGCCAGTCAGAAATGAAGAATACAATAACTGAAATGAAGACTACCTTAGGAGGAATTGACAGTAGAGTAGATGAAGCAAAGAATTGAAAAAGCAATTTAGAAAAAAGGTAGCAGAAAACACCCAATCAGAACAGCAAAAAGAAAAAAGAATCACCAAAAAGCGAGGATTGTTTATGGGCCTTTGGGTATCATCAAGCATACCAACATTCATATCATAGGGATGCCAGAAGGAGAAGAGAGAGAGAAAGGGATTGAAAACTTATTTCAAGAAATAATGACAGAAAACTTCCCCAACCTGGTGAATAAATAGACATATAAGCTCAGGAAGCACAGAGAGTCCCAAACAAGATGAACCCAAGACACATCACAGTTAAAAAAAGCCAAAGCTGAAGACAAAGAGAATCTTAAAAGCAGCAAGAGAAAGGCAGATAGTTTCCTACAAGGGAACTCCCATAAGATTATCAGCTGATTTCTCAACAGAATTTTGCAGGCTGGAAGGGAATGGCATGAAATACTCAAATGATGAAAAACAAGGACCTACAACCAAGATTACTCTACCCAGCAAAGTTATCATTTAAAATCAAAGGACAGATAAAAAGCTTCCAAGACAAGGAAAAGTTAAACAAGTTCTTCATCACCAAGTCAGTATTACAGGAAATGTTGGAGGGACTTCTTTAAGAAAAAGAGGGAAAAGAAAAAAAAGATAAAGAAGATAAATAATAAAATAACAATAAATACATATCTATCAACAATTACTTTAAATTTAAATGCTCCTATCAAAAGACATAGGGGGAGGGCAACGGTGAAGTGGGTAAAAGGGATCAAATATATGGTAGCTGAAGGAAATTGGACTTTGAGTGGTAATTACACAATAGAATATATAGATGTCAAATTATAACATACACCTGAAAATTATATAATTGTATTAACCAATGTTACTCCAATAAACTTAATAAAAAAATCCTAAAAAAAAAAAAAAGACATAGGGTGGCTGAATGAATAAGAAAACAAAACCCTTACATATGCTGCCTATAAGAGACTCATTTCAAAAAACACACAGACTGAAAGTTTAGAAATAGAAAAAAACATTTCATGAAAATGGAAACAAACAAATAAAATAAAGCTGGAGTAGCAATACTAATACTATACAAAATAGTCTTTAAAACAAAGGTTATAACAAGAGACAAAGAAAGACCTAGTTATCCCACTTCTGGGTAATTATCTCTAGAAACCCAAAACACTACTTCAAAGGGACATGAAAATCCATATATTCGCTGCATCAGTGGACATGTATCCATGGAATACTACACAGCCATAGAAAGGAATGAAATCTTGCCATCTGCAACAACATGAATGGACCTTGAGGGTATTGTGCTAGGTAGAGTAGGTCAGACAGAGAAAGACGAATGCCTTATGATTTCACTTACATGTGGAATCTAAAGAACAAAATAAACAAACAAAACAAAAACAGACTCATAGATACAGAGAATATTTTGATACCTACAGGTGGGAGGGGTGTAGGGGCATTTGGGTGTTAAAGGGGAAGGAATTAAGATGTATGAATTGTTAGTTACAAAATAGTAACTAAGAAATATAGTCAATAATATTATAATAACTAAGTACAGTGTCAGATGGGTACCAGATCTATCAGGGTGATCATTTACCAAGTTCCATAAATGTCTAATCACTATGTTGTACACCTGAAAGCAATATAACATCATATACCCACTGTAATTTAAAAATAAAATATTACTTAAAAAAATAAAAACAAAACTTCTACTTTGGGTCAGATAAGGCAGGTAAATTAGTAACCTTTCATGTACTTTAAGAATTGTGATTTCAAGACTTAAGAGGAATCACTCCTGAGGGAGTTCTGGTCATGCAATGCGATATACAGATGATGCATTATTGAATTGTACACCTGAAACCTACATAATTTTATTAACCAATGTCATTTGCAATAAATTTTAAAAAATAAATAAATATTTAAGATTGGGGGGACGGGGATCATGAAATAGAAATGAACAGGAAAAAGAGGAATCCTTTGGGGCCTCTCGACTTTGGCTTAGGGTTGCTGGAATAACTCCGTGGGAAGGAAGAAGGGGTAGGTTGGAGAAAGTAGAACATAATAGAAGTGGAACAGAGCCAGAACCAAAAATGAAGATATTAAACATTACAAAGAAGGGAAAATGGTTTTTCTTCAGCACATTTGGCTCTGCTTCTTTTATCTAGTTAGATATCAAACCCCATCGTCGTTTTATGGAACAATTCTCTTTTGTCTTCCTTTACGAGTTTGAGAAAGACGTTGTCCCCCCTTTTTTTTTTTTTTTTGGCTCGAATATTTTTGTTATCTAAACGTTGGGCTCTTCTCCACGGCAGAGCCAGGGCCCTTTAAGATCTTGAGTCTAATGCTTGCCGAACTGAGTTACTTCAGCTTCCCCCACAGCTGTTTTCAGATAAGGTCTAATGACTTTATTACTTAAGTCTTTTATTCACTAGATGTTAAATACTTATTTAATAAAAAACACGACAAGCATTTTGGGGAAACCAAAAATAAACTTAATAAACGGTTTCTGTCTTGAAATGACTAATTTGTGAGACGAAAGACAAGAACACAATTACAAATTAATGTTACAGGAACTGCCGGAACACTTCAGTGAAACCTACAATTTATTCCGGGTTGAGCAGAAAAAGAGTCCCTATCCAGCTACGTGCTTTCTGATTTCTCCTTCTTTGGCGTTGCCACACCTCCCCCTCATCCAGATTTTATTGGTTGGTGTGCAATAGGCTGTTAAGCATAAATAAATACGATTTTGCACTAACTCGTTGGGAAATAGGGAAAAGGGGTCACGTTTGTGCATATGGAGCATTTGACTCGTAAATTTATTTCTGAAAGTTGTTGTAGTCATCCCTGGTGGTCTAGTGGCTAGGATTCGGCGCTCTCACCGCCGCGGCCCGGGTTCGATTCCCGGTCAGGGAACAAGGTTTCTTTTCAACGAAGAAAACTATTGACTAAATTTTCATATTCTTTTAATTAATTTTTAATTTTCATATGAGGCGTTTTCTGCTGAGAAACTCTAAAGCAGTGTTGGTATTTCAAATGCAAAATGACAAGCAATGTACTTTTCAATTATTTTTAGAATTTTGTTAATGAGCTCATAACCTGATATTTACTCAGTGCTCGGAGCTGTTCTAAGTGCTTTAAAATTTTACTCATTAATTGGATGATCCAGAGAGCGGGAAATTTTGGAAGCAATTGATTAACTTTACGAGTTGGTTGGAATTAGCATAACACAATGAAAATATAGTTATTAAGATGAGAGAGAAGAGATCGGGAAGTCATTTTCAGGAGGTTTGCGTTAGCTGGTTGTGCGTGAGTTTCTGAATCCCAGAGAGGGGCTGGAATTTTGAAACACACTCGCTCTCTCCCGGATTTTCTCTTTTCACTGTTCCAACTGGGTCCTGGGGGATAACCTAGAAATGCAGACACAGTAACTTAATCTTGGACCAAAGCGGTTTCGTGACTGCGTGATCTCTCCAGCGCCTCCTCCTGCCTTACCCTATGAACTTACAATTTGTGTGGGGTTTCCAAGATACGGAGTAGGAAAAGATCATAGCATCAAAGGAAAATTGCTGTCCCAAAACTAAGAAGCAGGCAACGACGTGTTCAGCATTTCTGAATGCGCACCTGAGAAATTTATTGATAGCTACTTGAGAAAAAGCAGTCCGTTATTCTCCTGATTTTAACAACGTTTGGTTCCTCTGTGCCAATTGGCTTCTTTCTGTCTGACAGTACCGGGACTGAAATCTTTGTTACTTGATTTGTCTAAATAGCAGCCACAGATATATCGCTTATTATTTACTACTCATTTCGTATAAAAGTTCAATGAACATATGACCTCTCCTCAAGCTTCCAAAGACCGTGTTGACCCTGATGTTACTTTACTAATGAATGGGCATATGATGTTTTATGATCATGTTAAATGAAGAGAACTCTCTAATTAATTGTACATTCCCTGCTCTCTCCCAATCCTCACATATAAATTCATACAATGCTGAGTTGTAATTACTTGATGGTGTTTGTCTTACCACCTGCTAGTTCTGAGTGTGAGGACTGCAATAGTCAGTACTTCTGCTGAATACCCAGTGTCCAGTATAGTGCCCAGGTACACAGAAGACACTCAATCAATACTTATTGAACAGATTTCTGATGCCCACTTGTTGATATAGTCACTTTCTCTCAAATTATTTCTTCATTTTTTTCTATTTGTTTCCCCTCTCTTAGTTTACCATAAAGAGTGCAAACACTAGAGATGGATAAAATTGAAGTTGATGAAGCTTTGAACCAATTAGGACCTAGCAGAAGGGCACTCTTGCTCTGTGTACCTTAAGGGGCGGGGAGTTAAAGTTGTCACAAAGTGGTTAGTCTTCACCAATCTCTGATTATTTTGCCCTCAGAGATCCAGAACTGGGGGAGAACATAGCCCTGATAGTAAGGAGGAAAGTTCTGCTGTTGTGAGGGACTGGCAGAGAGTTCAGACTGACACAGCAGGTGAGAAAAGAAGCTCCCAGCCTGGGATTTGCGGAGGAACAGGGGAAAGTGAGGCTCTAGTGAGGAGGAAGAGTAGGAGAAGACTATGTTGTTTCTGCTCTCAAGAACCCTTTTTTAAAGTCATTTTCCTAGAGTAATCTCCCCAGGAAATAACATCTGGTAAGTGGTAGAGCAGCGGTCCCCAACCTTTTTGGCACCAGGGATTGGTTTCGTGGAAGATGATTTTTCTGCAGACTGGGGGTCCGGGGGATGGTTTCAGGATGATTCAAGCACATTACATTTATTGTGCACTTTAGTTCTATTGTTATTATATACACATATGTAATAATATATGTAATAATATATAATGAAGTAATTATACAGCTCACCACTATGCAGAATCAGTGAGACCCCTGAGCTTATTTTCCTGCAACTAGAAGGTCCCATCTGGGGGTGATGGGAGACAGTGACACCCAAAGTGTGTTGCTTATGTCCAGTCTACTCCATAATCTCATTTTGGTTCCTATCCCTGCAGAAGACCCTGCTTCATAAAGATAGAATGTTGGAAATGGAAGCAGGCTTTTCAGTATTTTTGTGGCAATCTCAGGATATTCTGCCTTGACTTTAATCCAGAAGGTATGGAGATTTGAAACTGTCTCAAACATACTTTTAAGGCTGCTGTCATTTGTGATCTCAAGCAGTTGATCCTCCTCTAGTACAGACAATGTCGATTCGCCTGGCGTATTCACAAATGGGATCCATTCCTTCCTGGTTTGGGGTCTTTTGTGTTTGGGAAGTAATGCTCAAACTCTTAGAAAGCTGTGATAGGTGATTATGTATCAGTTGGGAGAATAAAGACCCTGGCTCAGTCTCTTTCAAAATCTCTGCTAATGTTTGAAACATGTCAAAAATCCCAATGTTCACTTGTCGCCCCCATAATTCCAGCTGGCTTTGAATGAAACCACTTTATCTGCAGACTTGAACACAGTTGTTGTTCTCTCCTGCAGTAACAGATTGAGTTGGTTAAGCAGGTTGAATATGTCACACAAGTAGGCAAGTTTTGTGACCCATTCTGTGTCACTGAAATGTGCTGCCAATGGTGACTGTTTTTCAAAAAAAGCAAAGCAAAACAAAACAAAACAAAACAAAACAAAACAAAACCTGGAGCAGCTCTCAACTCAAAAACTCTGACCAGCGATCTACCTTTAGAAAGCCAACTCATTTCTTTATATAAGAGAAGACGTGTGTGCCCTGAGTCCATTTCCTCACAGAGCTGCATGAACAAATGTGAGTTAAGGGCATGTACTTTATTGTGATTGATAATTTTAATCACATCTTGCAAAACGTCCAGGCATGGCAGCCACTCCATCGTGCATATACTGACAAAAAATGACCAATTCAGTTTTCCTGATATGTAATCATTTAAAGATTTGAATAGTTGTTATTCAGCTGTGGTGTTAGTCAGCAACAAAAGTGCACATAACATATTGTCATGCACATCCTCCTGAAAAATATATCTCACAGAAACAAGCATTGTTGTCTTGTTGTCAACATTAGTAGACTCGTCAACCTGAATTGTGTGTCTCTGTGATTCATTAATCCTCTCTAACAATTGTGCCTCAATATCTTCTGCTAGTTCATCAATTAATTCATCTAGCTATGGTGCTAGCTGAAAGAGGAACATGGGCCACTTTTTGAACTGCAGTCTCTCCTAAAAGTTCACGACAAATGTCCTTAGCAGCAGGCAGGATTAACTCCTCACAAATAGTAAAGAGCTTCTTAGCTTTAGCAATGCAGTTAGCCACTAAGAATAATGCTCTCAGTGCAGACACATTTGATGAAGTGGTGGCCTTCAATAATTGCTTCTGTTCTTCATGTTCACATTTTTTTCCTTTAAAAAATTCCAAAGGCTTGTCTTTTAATGCAGGGTGCTCAGTCTCCATGAGGCAAAGCAGTTTTGAAGTTTTCATGGCTTTGTTGGATACCCAGTTGTCACGTATTATACAAAGCCGGCTTGAAGAATCCAAATCACCTGTTGCAATGTACCCGTGATTTAAGTAGAACTCTCGATATTTTTTTTTAAATACAGCTTTCTTTTTGTTGGCAGAGTCTTCTGCTGTCTCATCATTGAGTCTTTCCCCCTTTTCAAAGAAGCTCTCCAGTGACATTTGTTTTTTATTATTTTGGCTAGAGTTAGCTTGTGGGCTTACCAAAACTGTGACTGAGACAAGTGCGTAGTACAGGAAAGCGGCGCAGACCTAAAGATCAATAAAATAATGGGCAGGCCATGTGTGGACTAAAATAAGTGTTGGCTTCTAACTTAAAGCCTTCCACCAGATGCAACTGTACAATTGAAGTACATCAACTCACTTGCCACTATAAACCTGCCACCAGATGCAATTTAATTGTCACTTGCCACTCACTGATAGGGTTTTGATATGAGTCTGCAAGCAATTAATTTATTATGGTCTCTGTGTAGTCAAACCTCTCTGCTAATGTTAATCTGAATTTGCAGACACTCCTCAGTGCTAATATCACCACCTCAGCTCCACCTCAGATCATCAGGCATTAGATTCTCATAGGAGTGTAAATCCTGTTGTGAACTGCGCATGAGAGAGATCTAGCCTGCACGCTCCTCACGAGATTCTAATAATGCCTGATGATCTGAGGTGGAGCTGAGGCAGTGATGCTAGCACTGGGGAGCACCATAAATACAGATGAATCTTTGCTTGCTTGCTCACTGCTCACCTCCGGCTGTGCGGCCAGGTACCTGTCTGTGGCCCTGGGGTTAGGGACCCCTGTGGTAAAGTATCACAACTAAGAATGGTGAAATGCTATTGAATCAATTTTTGACTTTTTTTTTTTTAGAAGGAGGAGAAGGCCACATGAAGACAAAGTAGAGAGAGATTTGTAGATGCTGACCTTGAAGATCGAAGAGATGTGACCACAAGCCAAGGTATGCCAGTAGCCACTGGAAGCTGAGTCAAGGACCTGCATTCCCCCCCTAGAGTCACCACTCTGAAGACACCTTGATTTTGGCAGGTGATACTGATGGGACTTCTGGCTCCAGAAGAATTGTGAGAGGATAAATTTCTATTGTTTTAAGACACACCATTTGTGGTAATTTGTTACAATAGCCACAATAAACTAAAATCCATGCACTATGCAATAAATTCCATATGAATAGTTCTAGTACTACAGGAATTTGTAAGAAAGCCTAGTTTTTATTAAATGTTGAATAAAAGCTTACCAGCATCAAATTTTGGGGAGATGAATGGCAAAACAAATAGAAATTCCAGCGTTAGCTAACTTTCTTTATTGTGACCTTATTTCTGACGTAATTCACACAATGTGTTTTCATTTTATGACACCCTTGTCTGAGTCCAAACTTTTGGGTCAGGGAGACCCACGCCTCCCATCTTCTCTAAGACGAGAAATGAAGGCAGTGAGTGCCTTTTTCAATGTATTACATTATATCATGACAGTAACTATACTTTGAAATGATTCAAATCTTAGAGTTTAAAATGAGCCAAACAACACCTCCCTGGGGTATTTCTGCGAAGACCGCGGTCCTCCGGAATTTTAACCTCCGCAAACCGCAAGGGCTGTGCTTTCTGCCCCTTTCTTCAGGTAGCCTTTCTTTCATAGAGTCCGCTCCGCCAAAATCACTCTCGGAATCACTCGGCTGCATCAGGGCTCCGTCTGGGCATCACCATCCGCGGAGGACCTGAAACCTACTCGGTGCGCGCGACCCTTCCCTCCTGTGTTGGTGACAAGAGTGGTGGGCATCTCGAATTCGCTGGTTTCCTTGCGAAATACTCCCAGCTGTGGGGAAGCAAGGCGTCAGACTGTGTGGAGGCTTGACATCAGACAGAGGTTTTCTGATGGTACTGGGAGAAGGACCAGAGAAGGTCCCAGGAAAGAAATACACAGGGAAGCCTGACTGACACTTACTGTTAGAGAAAATATGAGAAGTGGCACTCCAGGAGTGACGAAGTCATCTGGCAGTCTTAGCACTAGGTCAAGCCTCCAGCCTCTTGGAGGACAGGGGTTCGAAACTCACAGCTAGTGAGGCTTTTCCTTCTCACAACTGCCTGGCCTAACAGACGCCTTTCTTCATGCCTACTGTGGACAGTTTTCACATTATCCAAAGTCAGGCCTATTCTTCTCTTTTGATTTCTGTTTAAGCAGGGGTCAGAGATGACTGCCCTAGAACAGTGCTCAACCTAAAATAATCTATTGTCCACTATTGAGAGGCCAATATATTCTAGGCACAATTCTAGGTACAAGAATGAGTAAAAGACAAAAAGTGCTTTTATGCATATAATCCTTTTTACAAACAAGGAATTGGAGTATCAGTTTCCTGGAATCTGCTTGTAACTCAAAACAGATCTTGTCAATGCCTCTGAAGGAATAATTTATGTTTGAAATAATTGCTGTTCTTTCTCCAGCCTTTCTGCAGAGTGCTCATTTTCATGTTTGGAACCATATGCAAATCTGAGAAGAGACACTACAGAAAGTGCCAGAACCTTGTTTCACAATTGCCTGACACATCAGGTGCCCTCTCTCTTCCTGCTTTTCGGTTGAGGATCAGCTGCACCCCATGTCTCTGTGGCTAGGGGTGGGGGCGCTCTGCTTTGAGCAGATGTTGGGAGACAATTTTTCATGAGTCTCAGTTTCTGAATGTATTGAGAATCTCTGTTGTTTTCACTCACCCACAACCAATGCTCTGATTCTCTGCACACACCAACTGGGTGTTCAACCATTCAATTCAATTCTAACATTACCTGGAGTTATCACTGATCCCACAGGTTAAGGGTTCAATCCCACAGACCGTCCTCAACTTCAGACACCATTTGGAAGTCCCAGACCTCTCTGACTTCTGACTGACCAGCTATAAATTAGGAGGGATAAATCAAGTTGAATAATTTACTAGAACTGCTCACAGCACCCAGGAACACACTTACTTAACTTTCATTTACTGGTTTATTATAAATAAATATAACTCAGGAAGACCCAAATGAAAAAGATGCATAAAGCAAGGTATGGGTGTTGGGAGAGGTACATGGAGCTTCTATGCCCTCTCCAGTTGTTCCTCCTTCCTAACACCTTTATGCATTCATCAGCTCCAAAGCTCTCCTAATTTGGTTATTTAGGGGGTTTTATGAAGTTTGTCATGTAGGTGTGACAGATTATTAACTCAATCTCCA
Source organism: Eidolon dupreanum (assembly GCA_028627145.1). NCBI lineage: Eukaryota > Metazoa > Chordata > Mammalia > Chiroptera > Pteropodidae > Eidolon > Eidolon dupreanum. The sequence goes on from CM053502.1 coordinate 82,206,181, forward strand.
GCTCCTCTCCCCTCCTAGGAAGTTTGGGGGTGGGGGTGGGGATGAAATTTCTAGGCTTCTAATCATGGCTTGGTCTTTCTGGTGACCTGAAACTATGTAAGTATCCATCAAGCATGGCTTCATTAGGACAGAAGGAGCTCCAAGCACCAAGGAAATTCAAGAAATTTAGGGCCTCTATCAGGAACTAGGACAAAGACCAAATGTATATTTCGTATTAGCCCACAGGATCACTAACTGCCCTCTGTTCTGGACAATCTTTCAAGAATATTTATATAAAGAAGAGCTTTGGAAGCTATGGTGTCTCCATCTGGAGCAAAGGACAGAAATTTTTACTGACTTCCCTGTGCTCAGGGTTCCTCTTTTGTAATGCTACTTACTCTGCATGCAGGCATCTATCTAGACCCTTCTGAGCCATGCTGATAGAAACTGGTGCTTGAGGAATCTACACAAAGACGCTTAATCTGGCTCCTGCTATTGCTGTGATAAATAAAATGTTCTTTGTCTCTGAAGGGTGGCAGAATATGCCACTATGGCATCAGGTTTATTTTGAGCTAAAGGCACTTAAAAAAAACAGGTTCAACAAAGGCATACTAACCCTCCCCTTTTTCTTCTGGAAAGTGGGAGGTGAAAACTTCAAGTAGAAGATGTCCATCCTATACCAAAAAGAAAGTAATATTCTTTTTTTAAAAATTAAGTTTCTTGGGGTAACATTGGTTAGTACAATTATATAATTTTCAGGTGTACATTATCATTTGACATCTGTATATTCCATTGTGTGTTTACCATGAAAGTCCAGTTTCCTTCAGCTATCATATATTTGATCCCCTTTACCCTGTCTACCTTCCCTCTCCTCCCCCACCCCCTACTCTCTGGTAAGCACTAGTCTATAATCTATGTCCACGAGTCTCTGTTTGTCCTGTTCATTTGTTGCTTTTAGGTTTATATCCTACATATAAGTGATATCATGTGGTTTTCAACTTTTTCTGTCTGGCTTATTTTGCTTAGCATGATTATCTTGAGATCCATCCACATTTTTGCAAATGGCAGTATTTCATCTCTTCTTAAGGCTGAGTAATATTCCATTGTATATATGTAACCACAGCTTCTTTAGCTAATCGTCTATTATAGGACACTTTGGTTGCTTCCATGTCCTGGACACTATGAATAATGCTGATATGAACATGGATAGGGGTTTTCAAATCTTTGAGATAAATACCCAGTAGAAAGCTTGCTGGAACATATGGTAGATCAATTCTTAGTTTTTTGAGGAAACTCCATACTGTTTTCCATAGCAGCTGTACCAATTTGCAGTCCCATCAGCAGTGTATAAGGGTTCCTTTTTCTCCTCATCCTCTCCAACATTTGTTATTACTTGTCCTGTTGATTATATATAGCTGTTCTAACAGATGTGAGATAGTATCTCATTGTGGCTTTGATTTGCATTTCCCTAATAGCTAACGATGTTAAGCATCTTTTCAAATACTTGTTGGCCGTTTGTATGTCTTTTGGGAGAAGTGTCTGTTCACGTCCTCTGCTCATTTTTTGATTGAATCATTTGCTTTTTTTGCTGTTATTGAGTCGTATGAGTTATTTGTATATTTTGGATATTAGGCCCTTATCGGAGGTGTTGCTCGCAAATATATTTTCTCATTCGGATGGTTGTCACTTTACCTTGTTGATGGTTTCTTCTGTGGTGCTGAAGATTTTTAGATTGACGTAGTCCCATTCATTTATTTTTGCTTTTACTTCCTTTGCTTTTGAGGTCAAATTCATAAAATCCTTTTTAAGTCCAAGGTCCTTGAATTTAGTTTCTATGTTTTCTGCTATGCATTTTATTGTTTCAAGTCTTATATTTAGGTCCTTAATCCATTTTGAGTTACTTTTAGTGTGTGGTGATAGACAACAGACTAGTTTCATTATTTGCAGGTGGTTTTCCAGTTTTCCCAGTACCATTTATTGAAGAGGCTTTCCTTTCTCCACTGTATGTTTTTGGTTCTTTTGTCAAAAATTATTTGCCTGTATAAATATGGACTCTCAATTCTGTTCCACTGGTCCATGTGTCTATTTTTCTGCCAATATCATGCAGTTTTGATTACTGTTGCATTGTAGTATAATTTGAAGTTGGCAGAGTGATGCCTCCAGCCTCATTCTCTCAGAATAGCTTTGGCAATTCGGGTCTTTTGTGCTTCCATACAAATATGATGATTATTTTTTTCTATTTCTTTTTTCAGAAGCCGAAGGGGTTTTGATGGGGATTGCATTAAGTCTGTATAATGCTTTAGGTAATATGGTCATTTTAACTATGTTGATTCTTCCAATCCATGAATACAGAATATGTTTCCATTTCTTTGTATCTTCTTTGATTTCTTTTAATAGGGTCTTATATAGGTCCTTCACATGTTTCATTAGATTTATTCCTAGGTATTTTATTTTTTTGTTGTTGCAATTACAGAAGGAATTATTTTTTCCAATTCTTTTTCTGACATTTGATTATTAAAGTATAGGAATGCTATAGATTTTTGAATATTGATTTTGTATCCAGAAACTTTACTGTATTTGCTTATTGTTTCTAGTAGTGTTCTTGTGGAGTCTTTAGGGTTTCTATATAGAGAATCATGTCATCCACAAATAGTGACAGTTTGACTTCTTCATTTCCTATTTGAATGCCTTTTATATCTTTCTTCTGCATGATTGCACTAGCTAGGACCTACAAAGTTATATTGAATAAGAGTAGTGATAGTGGACAGCCTTGCCTTGTTCCTGATCTTAGAGGGATGGTTTTTAGTTTTTCACCATTAAGTATAATGTTGGCTGAGGGTTTTTTATATATAGCCTTTATTATGTTAAGGCACTTTTCTTCTGTACCGATTTTGTTAAGTGTTTTGATCATAAATGGGTGCCGTATCTTGTCGAAGGCTTTTTCTGAATCTACTGATATAATCATGTGATTCTTATTTTTAATTTGTTTATGCGGTGTATTACATTAATTGATTTGCGTATGTTGAACCATTCCTGTGCCCCTGGAATGAAGCCCACTTGATCGTGGTGTATAATGTTTTTAATATGTTGCTGTATTTGGTTCACTAGTATCTTATTTAAGATTTTTGCAACTGTGTTCATGGTGATATTGCTCTATGGTTTTCTTGTTTTGTGTTATCTTTACCAGGTTTTGGTATCAGGGTAATATTGGCTTCATAAAATGAATTGAGAAGTATTGCCTCCACTTCAATTTTTGGAAGAGTTTGAGGAGAATAGGTATTAAATCGTCTTTGAATGTTTGGTAGAATTCACTTGTGAGGCCATCTGGTCATGGATTTTTACATTTTAATAGGTTTTTGATGATTGTTTCAATGTCCATACTGCTGATAGGTCTATTTAGATTTTCCAGTTCTTCCTGAGTCAGTCTAGGATGATTGTATTTTTCTAAGTATTGGTCCATTTCTTCTAGGTTATTAAATTTGGTGTTATATACTTTTTAATAGTATTTTTGTATGATCCTTTGTATTTCTGCAGTGTCAGTTGTAATTTCACCTCTTTCATCCCTGATTTTGTTTATTTGTGTTCTTTGTCTTTTTTCTTTAGTGAATCTAGCCAGGGATTTGCCAATTTTATTAATTTTCTCAAAGAACCAGCTCTTTGTTGCATTTATTTTTTCTACTGTTTTTGTGTTATCAATTTCATTTATTTCTGCTCTAATTTTAATTATTTCTTTCCTTCTGTTGACTTTAGGCTTCATTTGTTGTTACTCTTCTAGTTTTTTAAGATGAAGTGTTAGTTTGTTTATTTGGTCTTGTTCTTGTTTTTGGAGGTAGGCCTGTAATGATATGACCATTTTTGCCGTGTCCCAAAAGTTCTGATATGTTGTACTATCATTATCGTTTGTTTCTCTGTATCTCTTGATCTCTCTTTTTATTTCTTCTCTGACCCAGTTATTCTTCAGTAGCATGTTGTTTAATCTTCATGTATTTGTGGTTCTTCTTGATTTCTTTTTGCAATTCATCTCTAGTTTCAAAGCATTATGATCAGAGATTATGTTTGGTATAATTTCAACCCTCTTATATTTGTTGAGGCTATCTCTGTGTCCTAGTATGTGGTCAATACTTGAGAATGTTCCATGTGCAGTAGAAAAAAATGTATTAGCAGCTGTTTTGGATGGAAGGTTCTGTTAATGTCAATTGTATCCCGTTGGTCTAATGTTCATTTAAGGATGTTATTTCCTTATTGATTTTCTGTTTAGATGATCTGTCCATTTCTGACAGTGTGGTATTTAGGTCATGTACTATGATAGTGTTTTGGTCTGTTTCTCCCTTTAGTTCTGTTAGTAATTGCTTTACATATTTCGGGGCTCCCTGATTGGGGAGCATAGATATTAATAAGAGTTCTGTCTTCTTGGTGCATAATTTCCTTTATCATAATGAAGTGTCCCTCAGTATCTTTCTTTACATGTTTTATTCTGAAGTCTATTTTGTACAATATTAGTACCGCTACTTCCAATTTTCTCTGAATGCCATTTGCTTGAAATATCATCTCCACCCTTTCACTTTGACACTATATTTGACTTTGGAACTGAGATGTTTCTCCTGGAGGCAGCATATGGTTGGGTTTTGTTTTTTGATCCAATTGTAACTCTGTGCCCTTTTATTGGTGAGTTCAGTCCATTTATATTTAGGGTGATTATTGAAATGTGGGTCTTATAGCCATTTTAAATTTTGCTTTCTGGTATCTTGTTGTTTCCATTGCTTTCCTTGTCCTTGTGTTTCTGTTTTCTTTATTTTGGTTGGCTTTTGTGGGTTCCCTCTGGTCCTTCTTCTTTTATGTTATATACTTCTGTTCTGAATCTTTGGTGTGTGGTTACCATTACAAATATGTAAAGAATAGTTATATTTATACAGTTGTCCATTTTCTTCTGCGCATGCCTTATCTCCATTCTCCTTTGCGAATTTGGATCTTTGAATCATCCCTTTTTCAGTTATTGTTGTCTCGGTTTTTCCCTACATATGCTGAACATTCATTATTATCTTGCTATAGCAATTCTCTTCTTATTTTTAAGCTTATAATGCCCTGTTCCTAGTAAGTATTGCACTCCTCTTCTTCTATCAGCCTGCTAGTCACCTTATTCCTAATTATGTTTTGTTTTGTTTTGTTATTTTGTTTTAGTTGAGCTGACCCCTTTCCGTATTTCCTGTAGTGCAGGCCATATAGTGAAGAATTCCCTCAGCTTTTGTATGTCTGGAGAGGTCTTAATTTCTCCTTCATATCTAAAGGAGAGCTTAGCTGGATACATTATTCTAAGCTGGTAGTTCCTTTCATTTAATGGTTTAAATATTTGATTCCATTCCTTTCTGGTTGGTAAGGTTTGTGATGAGAAGTCCAACGATAATCTAATGGGTTTTCCTTTATAAATTACTGTTTTCTTCTCCCTGGCTGCCTTGAGAATTCTGTCATTATCATTGATTTTTGATAATTTTAATACAATGTGTTTTGGTGAAGTCTTTTTTGTGTTAAGATAAATGGGTGTTCTGTTGCCTTCTTGAATTCGAAGCTTCAGATCATTCCTTAGATTTGAGAAAAATTTGCCATTTGTCTGAAAATGATTTCTAGTCCCTGCTCCTTTTCCTAGCCTTCAATAATGCCCATTATTCTTATGTTTCCTCTTCTGATGGTATCAGCTAGTTCTTCAATTTCTCTTTCATTATTTTTCATTTTTAGGTTTCTCTCTTCTTCCTTCTGATTTATTTCCAGATTTCTGTCTTTGACATCACTGATCCTTTCCTTCATTTGGTCAGCTCTATTTTCCAAGCTTACTATTTCATTTTTTAACTCTTGCAGTTTTTTTTTTTTATCTCCAGAAGATCTATTCTATTCTTTTTGAAGGTTTCAATGTCCTTGCTCTGCTCAACTAGATGTTTTTTCATATCCTGAAATTGTTGATATGACTCCTTTCGGAACTCACTGAGTTTTTTCAGAAAGACCATCCTGAATTCTCTGTCATTTACTTACATACTTCTATACCTGTAAGCTTATTTTCTAGAGATTTTTCTCTTTCTTTCTGAGATGGCCTTGTCACCTTGGTTGTTCATGGTGTTAAATTGACTATTTCTCTGCCTGGGAATTAATGGAAATGTATTCTGCTTTTTCTCCAAAAGGAAGATTTATTATACAAAGGTCTCTCTTTAGCTTGCTGCAAAGAAGACACTTTTCTTTTGGCTTCCAATTAGTGGCATTTAAGTGTCTTGGATCCCTGCTTTATATAAAGCCTAAATAATGCCTTTTAATTTTCTTATAGATATTTAATCACATTCGTTACCCTCAGTGTTACCAACAGTTTTGGTAGCGTTTGCTCAGATTCCCCTGGGGCTCCACGGTTTTGGGTCTCCGTGGGTATGTGGGGAGGGGTTCTCTGGCTTAAGGGTTGGGGATTGCAGCTCAGCCTCTATTTTGCAACCTCGGGCAGTAAAAATCAACTGTCGTTTTTCTGCTGTCCCACTTTTATGCTTTTTATGCTGATGACTAAGCCCTGCCGCTGTGTGCATGGAACTCATAGCACTCTCAGGCAGGGCTGTTCATGGAACTCACTGCACCTTCTCCCTTCCCCTTTTCCCTAAAGGGAGCTCCAGTGGCTGCGAGAGGTAGCTTCTTTATTTCTCCCAGTTTACTGCTCGACACCCAGGGTTCTGACCTGTGGTAGCTCTTATGTGCAGATCTCACATTCAAATGAGCTGGTGTGCAGTTTGTGTGTTTTTTGTTGAGTTTTAGATGTTCGGCTTATTGTTGTTTCAAGGGGAGAGATCTGGGGATGTCTCTCACTCTGCCATGTTTCATAAATTCCAGAAAGTAATATTCTTATCATTAAGAATGGGAAGTTGAAGATGAGAGAATCCTGTACCCTGTTAAAATAATTCTTATCTTCCTCATCTATTTGAGTTACTTTTCCACTATTGCCTGTCTTTGTTCAACCTATTATAAAAACATTTCAATTTTGCTTCTTCTTTGAGTATTCATTTCCTTATGAAAGCTCAGATGTCATGTAAGACTTACATCAAATAACTATATGCTTTTTTTCATGCCAAGCCCAGCTGAAAACCCAAGAAGGTAGAGGTAAAATTCTGTGTCCCCTACATCTCTGGTCCAGGAGTCACTTGTCTTCCACTAGCAACATTGAAACTGTGACAAGCTAATTTGTTACCTTACAAATACAACAAACTATTAAACTGTTCATAGTTCTTGATAGTTACATGTCAACAGGTGGAGAAAAGGAGACACAAACTATTATTTTCACTTTTATATATTGGTTTCTAAATTAACACTCATGTAAGTTGAAGTTCAAAATTAAGAATTACAGTGCTGCAGGAAGACAAATATAGGATACTAGAATGCATAAAATAAGTTTCAGCTAAAATAACATGGTCCTACTGTAGAAGAAGGACCTGTTACAAGAACCCCCATATTATGGGCTTCATGGTGTTCCCAGCCTCATTTCTTCTTACCCTACAGCTTGTAACCACACACAAACTTCATTTCTTTAGTATAGTTTTTCTTTCATCTGATTCAAGCTAGTTTTGCCCAAATAATGGCATTATAACTCATTTTTTTTTTACCCTTACTTTCTGTATGCCTGCTCCTTTAATCATTAAGCTTAGGACATAAGATTAACAGAGCCTCAAGTCTATAATCATGAGGACAATAGGTTTTGGTTGAACTTTAGACTGAGTATAACATCTTGGCTTCAGATGTGTTTCAGCCCCAGGCCCATCGAGGCAAAACTACAACCCCACAAGCAAAGGAACCAGGTCACTGGACCAGACAGGTTGGTGCCATGGCTGATTCCAGAACCAAACACACTGATCAGTTACCTCATCTCCCTTTAATCATCCAGTCAGTAGCACCAACAACATCAACTCCCTTAGTTTTCATAACAACTGATTTTTCCCTATATAACCTGTGCTTCCAAGATACTTGGGGGGAGAAGGGAGAAAAGCAGGCCTTTGAGCACTAGCCTGCCTGTGTCTCTGGGACTTGGCAACTCTCTGATAGTAAACACTTAGTCTATCTAGCCCAACTCCTGCTTCAATTTTTAGGCTGAGGCAGGCTGCACGAACCCTGGACTTGTTTGTCCTCCAGCTTCACTCCTATTTCTTTATCTGTCCTTTTAGACACTTGTCTTTTCTACTTTAGAATTTGAGAATTGACCTCTGCTACTCATTATCCTATAATTGATTCCCATCTTCCATCCTCTCAGTACAATGTATTTTTTTCATACTGAGACATATACTACACCACGATATTTGTGTGTGTGTGCATGTTAGTTGTCTTATCTTTTCACTTGATTAGTTTTATGTCCTTATTACATATTATTCCCCAATTTTCCTACATTACTGTGAAGCTCTGAAATTATTTGTTGTTATTTTCCCCTGGAGACCTTCCTCACAGAGTTCTTCATCATGCTCCAGTCTAGACTGGTTGTTGCATAGTTAGAATCAGGGGCTTACCTTTGCCTCCTTCTTCTGTTGTAAAGCCTTTTCTTGGATTCCATGTCTATTCTTCCCCTTGATTTTACTCATTTGTTTGGGTGGAGATTGATAAAATGTGCATGTAAGGTAAATTTTTTGAGAACTTCTATATCCTAAAAAATTTTTATTTTAGCTTATACTTGATTAATCATTTGAATAGATATAGAAATCTAAGTTAAAAATTATTTTTCCTTTGTATTTCAAAGTTACTTCTCCATTGTCTAATATCTCCAAGTGCTACTTTTGACTATTTCAATTCTACTTACTTATCTACATATTTTATCTTTTTTTTCCCATCTGAAAACTTTGAGAATCTTTCCACAATATTTTATAATTTCTTATTGAACTGTTTTGGTATAGATGTTTTGTCATTCATTAATCTGTGTGCTTACAGGTCTTTCCCTCCAGGAACTAAGTTTCTTACTTTCCAGCAAATTTTCTTATATGATTATTTTAATAATTTCCTGCTGTTTTTATGTTCTTATTCTTTTGGAACCTCCACTAATTGAAATCCTTGAAATGCTTCTATAGATATTTTTTGTCTTTTTAAATTATATTTTATACTTTCAAAAAGATATGCATCAAGTATAAAAGTGTTGAAGCATAATATTAAATAAACACTTTTGAACACATCCTTCAAGATTTAGAATTACACTGTCTAATGCAGTAGTCAGTAGCCACATGTGGCTGTTAAGCACTTCAAAGGTGGCTAGAATGACTGAGGAACTGAATTTTTAATTCTAATTAGTTTAAATTTAAATTTAAGAGAGGATTCTCTATTCTATTACTGGAAAACTTTTAAAGATGTCTGGGACAATTTGTCTGTGAATCTTTTATTTTTTTTTTAACTATAAGTTTTATGAAATTCAAATAGAGACTTAAGTGCAGTATTTCCAAGGAAAATTTAGTACAAATTGAGATGTACTATAAAAGCAAAATACACACTGGATTTAAAGACAGTACAAAAAACTTCATTAATACATTTTTGATTGTATATTGGAATAATATTTTGAATATGCTGGGCCATATACATATTATTAAACTAATTTCATTATTTTTTGCATTTTTAATGAGAAAATTTAAAATTATCTTTGTGGCTAGCATTATAGGTGTATTAAAGAGGTCTGGGCTAGAGGTCTGGGCTAGAACATTACTAAAGACATGTCCATCAACTTATGTGCTTCTCTCCTATCCCATCACTCTGACTACCTCTTAGAGGTAACCACTGTGCTAAACTCTGTGTTTATCATTCCTTTACTTAAACAAATAATTTACACCTATGAATATGTCACTAATCAATGTATCATTTTGTCTTGCTTGTTTTGAACTTTATAAAAATGGTGCCAAAGGGTATGCTGTCCTCTGGGAATTGCTTTTTCCACTAAACATGACATTTTTACTATTTACCTATGTTATTTATTGTTTGTAGCTATAGTTCATTTATATTTACTGCTGAAAATATTCCACTATCTAAATATGGGAAATTTTGGTTTTCTGTTTACTGTTGATGAACATTTGGGTTGTTTTCAAATATTTGTTATTATGAACAACTATACTATGAAAATCCTTGTATATGAATCTTGGTGTTTATGTGCAAGAATTTCTCTGTGTATATACCTCAGAATGCAATTGTTAGGTTGTGTAGTAAAGTTCAACTCTACAAGATAATATCTGTTTGTTTTCCAAAGTGGTTGTATCAGTTTACACCACCACCAGTAAATATCATAATTCCACATCCTCACCAAGACTTGATAATGTCAGTTTTCTTATCTTTGTCAATTAGTTGGTGTCTCACAGAATATTATTACAGTCTAAATTCCTTGATAACTGAGATTGAACTCGTTTTCTGTGTTCGGTCAACATTTTTTCAATTTTTTGTGAAAAAATTCTTCATGCTTTTTGCCTATTTTTGAGTTGTCTTTTATTTTTTGATTTAAAAAACTTTTTATATCAGGTTGAACCATGTTAAGTTGTCATCATTTAACACCTAAATATGACAATTCATATGATCCAACCTATTTTAGATAATAATTATTTGCCAAGTATATGTGTTCCAAATAGCCTTTTTCAATTCATGAGAAAATTGTTTTCACTTTTTTTATGGTGGTTTTGATCAAAGAAATTCTTCATTGTAATATAGTTGAATTTATCAGAAAATTTTCTTTAAAATTAAACTTTTTGGTATCTTGTTTAAAGAAATCTTTTCCTGACCTGAGGGCATACAAATATTATGCAAAACTTACTTGCAATAAAATATAATTTTGTCTTTCAGAAGTCTTGGCTATTCTTGGTCAAGAATTATATTACATTTCAATATAAATTTTAGAATCAATTTATCAATTTCCACAAAAATGCACTCTTAAGATTTTTACTTAAGTCGCAATTAATCTATGGATCAATTTTGGGCATGGGGGGGACATAGGTATAACACCAAGTCTTCCAATTCATGAACGAATATAGCCTTGGCCAAGAAAATCAAGTCAACCTTGAAAAATAACAAAGGAGCAAGATTTACTCTACCAGATGTCAAGGTATTTTAAAGCTATAGTAATTAAGCAGTTTGGCATTGGTATAAGTCTAGACAACAGAGCAATGAAACAGAAAGGCCAAAACGTCTGGTTTCCATTCTTATCAACCCATCTTAAACATGACTATTGTCTTTCTGTTGCTATGATCCTGACATGTGCTTTAAAAACTATCAAGTGACTCTCAATTATGTAGGAAAAAACTCCACACAACTAGAACTCCAGGAATCTTTTGATACTTCTGGAACATTTAAAATAAACATTGTGAGGAAGCACTGAAGAAATTTCAGATATTTTACCTGGTGAAAAAGTTAGCTTTTGCCTTGAAAATTTTGAAGAACTACCTTGAGAGCAATGCATTAATCTTGTTCTGCAATTATCTCAGGCCTTAGAGCAATAAACAATGGGTAAAGGTACAGAAAGCAATTTTGTACATTTGTGGTTCTAATTCTGACATCTGTGTCTTATTTTCCCTTTAAACATTGAGTGAAATGGGCATTCTCTACTTCTTTTGTGAGGGTAAAATGGAAACAATCTCATAATATCAATGTTCATGATGAAATTTTCTCAGCCTTTCATTTAGAATGTAATCAGGTCAAAAAAGTGTTTTACCTGGTAATTTTTCTAAGGAAATTATAACTAATTCAATCTCTCATTTAGTAACTCCAGAATTTGAACTACATGAATGTTAGGGTTTGGAGAAACATGAACATGTTTAATAATTCAACTTTGAATTCCTTCTATACTATGCCTACTAAACTTACAACCTTATGGCAGATCTTTTTCAGTCTAGGATCCCTTAAAAATGTACAGACTTCTTTCCCAGGTTAAAAACCTGACATTTCTTTGGTACTTTCTCTCGATGTTCATTTTTAAATGTTTAGGAAATATCCAAAGATTCTTGGAGTTCAAGCTAATAATTTGAGGTTGCTTACTGAAGGACTAAGAGTCAGTGGCAGTTTTTAAAGCAAGTGTCAGGATCATACCAATATTTTAGGAAGACAAATGTCATGTTAAAGATGGCATGAAGGACTGGTGAGGATGGAGTCTAGAAGTATTCCATTTGGACTTAATATGAAGGCTTCTCAACTTTTATAATAGTATGTCAGGCTTGTCACCTGCTCCAGTTAACTGGTATTTGAAGAATATGACACTTCAATCAACAACACAAAATATCAATACTCCAGGATTGTCCAGAATTTAAATTGGAATTGAAATTTTGTCAGATTCTTTTAAGAGACTGACTGAAAAAGTGATATGAAAGGATGCACTGTAGGGTTCTTATGATAGGCTTAGGGCTTTGAGTCCAAAATCCAAATGCACACCTTAGCCTGTGGGTGAAGTAAACATCCTGAACATGTACATACATTTTCCAAAAGCATATAAATGTTGCTATGATTTACAAAACCTCAGATGATCTGGAAGAGCCATGACATTTTTTCATTAAGCATTAAAGTACAACTACCCTATTGTGTGTATGCTTGGAGGAGAGGGTGTCAGGGAGATTTGTTGATCATCAATTAAGGGTCCTCATACTCAAAAAAGACTAGAAAACTACGGTCAATTCTCCAGACATATCCTAAACTCTGTCCTTAAGTCATGTTGTATAATCTGAAAGCCACATATCCAGAGTTTCATCCTTCATAGAAACAATTTCATTGAGTTATAGCCAAAATGCTTTCATCATGCTTTTCATCAACAAACTATATAAGAAATGGCCATATAAAGAATAGGCTCTAATTTCCTGTAGAAAATGAACTTAAGGAAAAATGTTTTAGTTTTTCTTCAACAAACCAGTTAATTCCATTTGGAATTTGTTACTAGAAAACTGCATCTCTTGGTCTACTTTTCCTTCATTATTAGATAATGTATAACCATTTACCAAATGTTTTCATGCAACAAGTCCACGAAAATGCTCCCTTCTCCATCCAAACAGGATTCTGTCATCAATTACTTTTGGAGAGCAATGCATTTTATAGCTCCTTTTTTTAAGATTCAGAAAGAATATTAGCATATTATAAGCCCTGAGAAGAATTTAAGGGAATAAAACACCTCACCTAGCCAGCATTTCTCAAACTTTTTATTAAAAAAAAAATTAACTTGTAAAATACCTTTGAGAAATACTGGATAACCCATTGCTCATCCATTTCTTTACCAGCCAGGGAACTTAGAATTAAATTTAATTCTCAATTATGGTCATTATGTTAATTAAGCTGATACATATTTGGATCTTCTAGAATTTTCAATTTTATTTTAACAGTCTTATTTTATGTGGGTATTTACTTTAATTCTATCTGCAGTAACATTTGAAAGATATAGGATGAATGTTAAGAGACACTGAAAGACTTGAAAAGATATAAATTTATTAATACATTTGAAAAAGCATTTCACGTCATGCAAATACACATGTCACATACTTAAGAAATCAACACCTTGAAGTTTTGTTGCATTTATAACAAAGTGAGACAAACTTCATGCTCTTTCCATATGTAAACTTCTATTTGAACAGTATATAGCTGACTTTCACTTATCTGTAATTTTAAAATTTGCCCTTACCCTGCCATTCCCCACTGAGTCTCAGCAATTTTGATTCCATATGGATCCCATATAGAGAAGTACTACTTAGGCTTTAAGTTAAAACAAAACAAAACCTTGCTAAAAATAATCAATGTTTATCAATTTAAAAATGTTCTGTGTTGAATTGAGATATAGCTTCACTTCGAAGAAATGTGGTGCAGTCCTGTGGAAATTACTCAGGTAAGTCTGAGCATTCAGGGGGCATTTGTATAGAATTTACTAGTTAAGTGATCCTGAGCAGGTTTTTTAATCTTTTCATGCTTCAATTTCCTCATCCTAAAGGGATGTTGTATAGATTAAATATATTCCATTGTAAAGCCCTTAAAATAGTGTCTGGCATGTGGTGAGCACTAGTTAAGTATTTAACAATAATAATTATAATAATAATTTGCTTATTGTTGTTGTTGTTGTTGTTGTTGTTGTTGTTATTGATAGGCAAAGCCTGGGAAGTGAATGTGCTCACTGAAGAAACACTGAATAAGAAGGTCAAGGATAAAGGGGATCTTACAATTAGGGGTCAATCAGGAAGAACCAAAAGCGGAGACAAGAGGGACCATTCTGAGTAGAAGGAGAAATGAGAAAACATAAATAACCAGAATCATTACTTTCAGGTGTCAGTGGCCAAAAATTTGACTAATGAAAAAGTCTGAAAAATAGTTACTGGAGAGATTTCCCGCCCTTATCAAGTTGGTGGGTTCCCCGTACTCTATGTTTTCTTTTCTTATGTCCAGTAAGATCTGAGCTCACTCCAAAAGCTTTTCCACATTGCTCACATTCATAAGGTTTCTCTCCAATATGAACTCACTTATGTCTAATTAGAGCTGAGCACCATCAGAAAGATGTGCCACACTCATTGCAAGTATATGGCTTCTCACCAGTGTGGATTCTTTTGTGCTGCTCCAGGACTGAACTATGATGAAAGGCCTTTCCACACACCTCACATTGATAAGGTTTCTCTCCAGTGTGGATTCTTTAATAATTGGTCAAGTTTGACTTTCCACTGAAAGCTCTACCACACTCTGAACATTTATAAGATTTCTCTCCAGTGTGGATTATTTGATGGACGATAAGGCAGTGCTGATTTTGGAAAGTTTTCCTACAATCCCCACATTGACAGGGCTTCTCCCCAGAGTGTTCTTGTTCATGAACCCTGCGTTTACAGTTATGATAAAAGGCTTTCCTGCACTCCTTACACTTGTAAAGCTTCTCTTCGGTGTGGATTTTTCTATGTTTGGTGAGCTCTACCTTGTTGCCAAAAGTTTTTCCACACCGAGGACACCCACGATGTTTCTCCTGAGAGTGGATTCTTTTGTGTTTGCTTAGGTCTGAGCTCTGGATGAAGGCCCTCCCACACTCATTGCACTCAAAAGGTCACTCCCCAGTATGGATTCTTGTGTGTTTGGTGAGGTCTGAATTCCCCCTGAAGGCTTTCCCACATATCTCACATTCATAGGGTTTCTCCCCAGTGTAGATTCTGCCACTGATGATAAGGAAATGCTTAAACTGGAAAACCTTTCCACAGTGAATACATTCATAAGGCTTCTCCCCAGTGTGGATGATCTGATGTATACTGAGGTGGTACCTGGTCTTGAAGGCCTTCCCACAGTCAGTGCACTTGTTAGGCTTCTCCCCACCATGGGTTTTTTATGTCAGCAAAGAGCTGATCTACTATTGAAGGCCTTCCTACACTGGGTACAGTTAAAGGGTTTTTCTCCTGTGTGGGTTATCTGGTGCATAGAAAGCTGATTTTTGGTTTTTAATGCTGTCCTACACTTGTTACAAACATAGAGGTTCTCACGGGAGTGAATTCGCTCATAGACAATTAGGTCAGAGTGCCAACTGAAGTCTTTGCCACATTTGGCACATTCATTGAGTTTGTCTTGTAAGAACTCTACTACATGGAATACATTTTGAACTGGGATTGAAGTTTTTTCTAAGTGCCTTCTGGTTATTTCCTATCTTGAAGGTCACTTTCTCATGGCCCTCTTTCTCTTCTCTTGGTTTCTCCCTAATAGGCATTTCCCATTGATTATCTAATTTGACCTCTTGTACACAAACTTCTTTAACCTCAGAATCCTGGGAAACAACTTTTAGGAGACTTTTAAATCTCACCCAGCAGACTTCTCCAATTTCAAAAACCTCTTGTTCTGAACTTGCCTTCTCATTCTCAGGCCATGTCTTGTCAATTGATTCTTAAACAAGAAAATAAAAATGCCAGATGTTCAGAGGAAAGATGTCAGATGTTCAATGCACTTGTGAGATGAGAAAGGTGAAGTAATACTAAGCTGTTTGAAGAGTAAATGACTTCACACAGAAAAAATTGCTAACATTATTGCAAAGTTTGGAACAGGGTGTAATAATGGAAAGTACTAAGATATTTCAAATTCAGTAAACATTATAAAAGTCTTTATAAATGTACTTGTCCTCTAGAATCTCCTAGTTTAGTGAATGGCAATTTCATAAACCCGGTCACCTAAGATAGGAAACTGGAAAGCATCAACTCCTCGGATATTTACTCAGCTAACATTTTACAAATTTTACCTCTGAAATGAGCTGCAGAGGGGGTACTGGAGTGCCCATGCAGTCCCCTTTTAGAGATCTGTTTGCTTCACTCAATAGAGCAGGCCCTGGAGAGTCATATCTCTGAGGTGAAACTTTGCCCATCTGGTTAGCGCAAATTAGATATAGGTTAACACCTGACCTAACCCAGGCCAGATTCTCTCTTCTTGGACTTTAGAATTATGGTGTGAGAGCAGGTAAGGCCAGGCTCTGAAGAGAGCTAGATCTTTAGTACTTAAATCTCAGAAATGGTGGTGGTGGGATGGTACATTATACATGGAGAGAATGATCTGCCATCTGGAATGAGAAGTAGAGAAGGTCAGTTTATCAAGAAAGAATAATAAAGCTGACCTACAGAGTAGCAGAGAAGAGAGCTGGAGAGAGGGGCCCGATGGCATTCCAGTACCTCCTTGAGCCTGATGTATACCTGTCTTTAGGTTCCATGCCACACTCTGAATAATCAATAAATTCTTCTTTTGCTTAAACTAGCTTGAGTTAACTTCTACTGTTGGCAGCCCAAGAGTCCAAATCAACCTCTTATTATCTCTTAACTCTATCCCTTCCTCTTCGTTTTCACTGCCATCCTCTAATCCATCCTCTACCCTGCTTCCAGATTATTCTTTCTAAAAATCAAATCTAATCATGTCACTATTTAGCTTAAAATATTTCAGTGGTACTTCATAGCAACCATACAGAAAGGAAGCATACATTCAAGAGCCCCAGCTCTGGAGTAAGACTGTCTGGGTTTGAATCTTGGCTCTGACATCTAAGAGCTGTGCAAACTTGGGAAGATGACATAATTCTCTCTGTGCCTTAGTTGCTTTATCTATAATGAAATATAGACCACCCATGACAATTAAATGAGTCAATGTATGTAAAGCACTTGCAACTCTGAAGTAAGTACTTAATCTTAGTCTTAGCTACTATTACAAGAATAATGTTCAAGGCTGATAGTTTATAAGAAAAACTTCATTCATGATCTTGCCCCTGTCTACTGCTCCTATACTTTCCCCATTTTTTATTCCAAGTCTTTTGCTCTTGTCATACTGTACTATTCACAATTCATGTTCTTTTATTCCTCAATACTTTCTTACATGTTATTCTCTCTGCCTAGAATGCCCCTCCCCTAAATGATCTCACACATTTCACATAACTTAGTTCAGTTATCATTCCTTCTGTAGTCTTTGGGTCCCCAGGTCTGATTTAGATGTTTCTCTTCTATGTTTGTATGTACCAGTATAATCTCTACATATAACTCTCAGTATACTGTACTATATAATCATACCTGCTTTCCCCCTAGAAAATAAGCTTCTGGAGTGCAGGGTCCATGTCTTATTTGACTCTATATTTCTAATACCTTGTACACTGTATGGCATATAATAGTTGTTCAATAAATGTTTGCTGGATGGGAGAAAGAAAGAAAGGGTAAGTTTTGTGATAAGGTAGTTAGAGTTGACTTATAAACAAAGGACATTTTTTTTGAAGGACAAATACCACAAACAGTTTTTGAATGAAGAACTGATAATGTTTCACCACTGACTAGACAACACAGCCAGGGAGAATGGAAAGACAAAGTGATAAAAAGGTAGAACCAGATATAGAAAGAGAGAGAGCTTAGTGAAGAGACAGCTTTGTGGGGAGAGATGAGTTTGACTTTAGATATGCCAGGTTTGGTTTGTGTGGCCAGTTGAATATGGCAGAAATGATGGTATATTACTTCTAATACCAGGTTTTAATACTAGATTGTAAAAGAGACTATGGCTTCTATCTTGGTTTCATTTTCTCTCCCTCTCTCTCAGATCACTCTGGTGGAAGCCAGCTGCTATATTGTAAGATGTGGCCACACGGAGAGAAAACAAAGCCTCTCACCAAAGCCATATAAGTGAGTTTAGAAATAAATCTTCCAGCCCTGAGTCAAGCCTTAAGATGACTGCAGCCCAGGTCAATGTCTTAGCTAAAAATTTTTACTGTAGAACCAGAATCAATAGCTAAGCTGCTCTCAGGTTCCTAATCTGCAGAAACTGTATGATATAATAAATATTTGATATTTGATTTTGAGGTAAAGAGTAAAGATAGGTAGGAGAGAGAAAACAAATGACATTGATGATAGATGCTCTGTTCATCCATCTTGCAACCAAATCAAAGTTATGACAGACACGCAGACCAAACAACAAAGAAAGTCACTGGGATCTAGAGGAACAGAAACACTACAACCAGGGAGAGAAATAATTAATCAACCTACAATGGTAGAAGGTAGGAGGGAGCGAAAATGCAAGGCTGCCCAGTCCCCAGTGGCTGAGTGGGACAGAGGGTATGGCAGCGCCAGCCAGCAGTTTCAGATGCCTCTTAAAGGGGCTATGTCTGTGAGTAGACTTTTGTGGTGATGGACCTGTTCCCTCTGAGCACCAGTGCTGGGTTGGCTGCTCCGGGGGACCAGGGACATACAGGGGAACACTGAGTTGTCAGAGTGAGGACCAAAGGCAAGGCTTTCTTCTAGGCAGAAGTGCTGGCGGTATTCATTGTTCCTCTGTTGATCCCTCCCTGCTCCCAGTGTGCAGACTCAGTGCCACTATAGCTGAGACATCATCAAACTGGATAACAGAGGTCACTCTACCCAGAGAATTCCCTGAAACCCCTCGGGGCCCAACCCAAGCCACATCCAGATATATCCTTGGCAACTCAGATGCTCCTTGCATCTGAGCAGCTCCAAGACTCCCACTGGTGGCAGCTGACCTCCATGTCTGGCATGGCTTCTTGAGGCAACTATAAACATAACATCTGTGGATTGCTTACTTGGTCTTAACAGGTAGCCCTGGAGGGGCACAGGCTGGGGCTAAACTTGTCCTGTCACTGAACTCTCTGGACTGTGCCACTGGATTCCTACTACACAAAGCTACACTAATAAGAGCAGGAGACTTAGGAGCTTTGCTTAGTACAAAGAAACAGACACAGAAAGGCAATGAAACTTGGAAGACAAATAAGCAGAAACCATATTAGAGAACAAAACAGAGATCCAGGAATAATGGAGTCAAGCAATCTAACAGATGCAGAGTTCGAAACACTGGTTATAAAGATGCCCAATGAACTTTGGGGAAGTGTAGATGAAGTCAGTGAGAACTTCAACAAAGAGACAAAAAAAACCCCATAAAAATGGAAGTAGAAATTATAGAAGGAAACCAGTCAGAAATGAAGACTATATTATCTGAGATGAAGAGTATATTAGAGGGTATCAAAAGAGTGGATAAAGAAGAGTATTGAACCACCGATATAGAGGATGGGAAAGCCAAGGACACTCAATCAGAATGGCAAGAAAAAAGAAGCCAAGACTATAATAATAATTTAAGGAGCCTATGGGGCACAATTAAATGGAAAAATATTCATGTCATGGCATACCTGAAGGAAAACAAGACATTGAAATGTTGCGGGATTCTCAAACAGAGAGATAAGACCCTGAGACTTTAAGCAGGAAGCAGCATTTATTGATGTTGGCATCAGTTCAGTGGATTCTTTTCCAAAGGCTGAGCCCCAATTGTAACATAACAGGCAGTTTTATACAGTCTTGTCATTCTTACACAGCTACAGATAACTGGCCCTTGTCTCCACTTTTAAGGCTTTCCCATTGGAAGGCAAAGATTGGTTGACTCTGAAGAGCCAGACGAATGCAGAAGGTGTCCTTGAGGTCTAGACAGGTGAAATAAGCTGCCTCAGTGGAGATGAGGCCTAGGAGGTATATGTGGGGACAACAGGATGCAGGGTAACAGTCGCCTGGTTGACTGCTCATAGATCTTGGACCAGCTGGTGTTCATTGGTCCCTGGCAGGAGAGGTGTATTCCAGGATGATTAGCAGGAATGAAGAATTCCATACTTCAGAAGTCTCTGTAAATGTTTTTGGATCCCCACTTGTGCCTTATGGGGGATGAAATACTGTTTTTGGTGGGCTGGCTCAGCTCCTAGTTTTAACTCTACCACCACTGGAGAAATGTGTCAGGCCAGTCCTGGAGGGTTGTCTTCAGCTCATACATCAGGCACCTTGAAGGGGAGCTTGAGTCCCTGTTGGGACCCTTCTATGAGTCTATAGAGGTGCCACTCTTCTCCTTGGGGAACTGTGAGTAACATGATCCTTGCTTCTGGCCTCCTCAAGGTTAGGGCTGCTTGGCCATGTGTGTCAAAGGTAATTTGAGCCTGTAGTTTTCCTAAAAGATCTTCTCCCATCAGTGCCATGGGAAGTCAGGCAGATATAGAAATTCATGGACGACTTCTCATCCTCCTAGATTGCACTGGCAGGGCTGCAGGAAGGGGCGATGGAATCATCCCCTGGTTGCTCCCATAATGTTAGCTTGTCTTTGAGAAAGGGGACTCACAGGCTGAGTTACAACTGAGTGTTCAGCTCCTGTGTCAACCACAGAGTGAATAGATCAGCCCCTGACTATCGTTTGGACCATAGGCTCCTGGGGGCCTAGCAGAATATAGCCCAGTCTGGCCTAGTAATCTTTTAATTCTTCCAGGGCCAACAAAGTCATCCCTGGGAGAGCCTGGTGATGGACAAGTTGACTGATAGACCCCTTGTAAGATTTGGCCATATCTTCAGGGGCCAGGAGCCAATGATGGTCCACCCAGTCATTGGGGACACTCATTTTTCCAGTAGCCCTGCTGGTGGCAGTATACACATTGGTCTTTTTCTAGTCTCGTTTTCATGGCAGAGGGTCTCCCCTGTTGACTTCTCCACTGGTTTTGTCCCTGACCCCGTGGGGCACTTCTTCTAAGGGGCCTGCACCGCTCTACCATAAAAACAACAAGTAGATTGACTTTCTTCTTCATCTTTCAGTCAGCCTCTCAGCAGGTCTCTTGGTCATGATTGACGAAGACCTTTGTGGTAACTTCAAGGAGTTTGCTGATATTCATGCTAGCAAAGCCTTCCAGCTTTTGCAGTTTGTGCTAAATGTCTCCCTGGGCTTGCCCAACAAAAGCTGCATTGACCATTCTCTGGTTTTCAGCTGCTTCTGGGCCAAAGGGGGTGTAGAGATGAAATGCCTCACAAAGCCTCTCATAGAACTGGCTTATACTCTCTTCTGGTCCTTGGAGGACTTCTGAAGTCTTGCTCATATTCATGGCCTTTTTCCCGCCTTCCTTCAGACCACCTAGGAGAGCATCCTAGTATAGTTCTAGCATCCATTTTCTAGTCCCCTGTTTTCATTGGGGTCCCACTGGGGGTCTTCCTCAGAAAATTGATTCTCGGTGTAGTTTTGCATGTTTGAGGTTCCTTCTGGGGCATGGATGATGCGCTGGCACTCTTCAGTGTTGAAGAGGGTCAGGAAGAGTTGTCAGCAATTGGCCCAAGTGGGTTTGTGAGTCTGGATGATTTATTGGAGGTCAATCATGGCCTGAGGTTTTTCAGTGAAGGAAGAGGTATGATTCTTCAAGTCCAAAAGACTGGTAGTGGTGAAGGGCTGATAGATGAAGGTGCGCTGGCCTCCCTAATCTGACTGTCCTGATCATAATAGATGAGGCTTTGGGTTTCCCACAAAGGCAACTGAAGTGCTTCTCCCCTGACTGGAAACACCTTGGGCCGGGCTCCAGTGGGATCACAGGGGATCAAAACAGGGGGCGGTGGCAAGTTGATGGAGCCTGGCATGGATGGAGTCTCAAGAGAAGTTAAAGTGTCTGGAGTGGATGGCTTGGAAGGAGAAGTCAAAGGGTCTGGGGTATATGGCTCAGAAGGAGAAGTCAGCCCCTTTGGAAGGGGCAGATAAATGGGTACATAAGGCAGTGGGATCCCTTCTGTATTTTCTGGATCTGCTGACAACATAGGCTTCTTTTCTTTCAACTGACCTTGGGAGAGTGCCAAGGCTCAGGGTAGGAGGACCCAGAGTTCTCCTCTAGACAGACTCTCAACCAAGGGGGTTGGGTGTAAACTATTGCCTCCCAAGAATTGATATAAGGGAACTGGTCTGGGTGGCCAGGTAATGACTTGAGAGACCTTTGCAATGATTTTCTTATCAAGAGCTTCCTCTGCTGACCATTCAATGCCAAAAGAGTGCCAGTCGATCTCACAAAGAGTGCAGAGTTTCTGTGGGGTAAGTTTAACTCCGTAATCTCCTGAGTAACTCTTTATGAAATTCTTAAGCATACAACCCAAAGGTGTCTGTTTACTCTGTTGTTCACCCATTCTTCCACCCATGGTCAATGATGCACATGTTTTTTCTTCTTGAAGAAGTCCCTCCAATATTTACTGTAATACTGGCTTGGTGGTGATGAATTCCTTTGGCTTCTTTTTGTCTGGGAAGCTCTTTATCTTCGACTCTAAATGATAGCTTTGCTGGATAAAGTATTCTTGGTTGTAGATCCTGAGTTTTCATCATGTTGAATATTTTTTGCCAAGCCCTTCTGTCCTGCAAAGTTTCTTTCGAGAAGTCAGCTGCCAGTCTTATGGGTGCTCCCTTGTAGGTAACTAACTGCTTTTTTAGATTGTCTCTTTGTATTTAACTTTTGGCATTTTAATTACGATGTGTCTTGGTGTGGGCCTCTTTGGGCTCCTTTTTCTTGGGACTCTCTGAGCTTCCTGGGGTTGTATGTATATTTTCTTCACCAGGTGAGGAAGGTTTTCCATCATTATTTCTTCAAATAGCTTTTCAACTTCTTGTTCTCCCTCCCCTCTTTCAGGTACCCCTATGACACGGATGTTTTTACATTTAATTGTGTCCCATAGACTCCTTAAATTATTATTATAGTCTTGGCTTCTTTTTTCTTGCTCTTCTGATCGGGCATCCTTGGCTTCCCCATCCCCTATATTGGTGGTTCTATCCTCTTCTTCAGCCACTCTGCTAATTCCCTCTAATATACTCTTCATCTCAGATAATGGGTATGAAGATTTACATTCATTTAAGGCAAGTAGTTACTCTTTTACCATCTTCTTGTATGTCCTAAAATTTAATTTCTTCATATAAATGTTTGTCTTAACCATTCCCAATTGAAGGTAATGATCCTTGATGGAGAAATTGAAGCCTCTAACTGGTGTTAAGTAATTCTACAGCCCCTCTGTCATCTGCTGTAATTACTAAATTCATTTTCTAGGGCTTTGAAAAAAAATAACAACTATTTCAGGCATACAAAAAATAATATAAGGAACACTCAGCATCTAGTTTAAGATATGCTTTTTACAGATACAATTAAATCCCTTTGAACACCTCTCCTGAGTTCTTCCCCACTTCCTTCTTTAGTTAACTATGATGTTGACATTGATGTTATTATTCTCATGCATGTTATGTACTTTTAGTACGTGTGTGGATAGCCATAAAGATTATATAGTATAATTTACATGTTTTGTAGATTTTATACAAATAGTTTCACTCTACATGTCTTTAAATTTTTAAAGGCTTGATTTGATTTAGGTTAAATATTTTTGGCAAGATTTATGTACCTTATACTCAATTTTATGGTTTTGAGATTTATCCTTAATGAAAAATGTAATCTTAACTCATTCATTTTAATTGTCACAGATCTTTTTTTTTTTTTTCAAATAATCTTGTTAATTATCTTGATTATTTTTCCATTTCAACTCAGAACTTTAGCAAGTATTTTTTTTTTTGTCTTTGTTTATATTGACTGTCTTTTTGGAATAACTTTCTTGGCATTTCCCCTGTTAAAAATATAACATTCTACAATTTTATGCTAGAAAGTTCACATTCTAGTGAAGGAAAGAACAATCTAAAAAGTATTTACTACTTCCTCAAACTTTTAAATATGTCTTTTGTGCTTAACTTTATTACTTACATATATTGAATATTTTTTGTTCAAGTTTCTGATGCTAATTATTATACTGAAATACGACATAGTGAAAATATATAAAATATCATATATTGGAAATATAATATTTTGGAAAATACAGTATACAATATATATAATGCATGCTTGTGGGTCTTCATAATCCTAAAAATTATAACACATTTAAATGTATCTGACACATAGTTCTCTGATAAGAGGCAAATACTCTTTAGTCAGAGTTGCTTTGCAGCATATTTTTTGCAGACCCATTTCAATGAGTTCATTTAACGAGCATTTCCTCAGTAACTATTTTAAGAGCTTGGGATACATGAATGAACAAAACAGTTAAAGATCTCTGCCCCATCGAGTTTACATTCAAATAATTATGATTAACTCGTGCTTCCTTTTTCTTTGTTTGTTTTTTCTCTGTTAATACATTAAGAAAATAAATTTCATATTCAAACTAATCTGTTCTCAAAACGTAACAGTCCCAAACTAGCCACACTCTGACTCAGACCGTCCAGTTTCTTAAGGGTTGTGTTGCTGACTTCACATTCTAGTGAAGGAAAGAGCCAATGAAAAAATCCTCCACAGTTTCTAGAAGGGCGCGTTACCATGGAGACGGCTGAATGGAAAGGCGCTGTGCACGCTCCTGGGATCCACCGCTAGGCTGGGGTTTCTTCGGTCTCACGTGGGGGGTGGGTAGAAAGGGTGCTTATGGTGCCTTCGGCACTACAGCCGAGTAGGCAGGACAAGCTGAGACAGTGGGACAAATCTGTGAGGCTGCATCTGGGATCCTGTCGGGAGCTTCTCCCCTGCCCTCTGTGAGGCAAGTCTGTGA
Source organism: Eidolon dupreanum (assembly GCA_028627145.1). Classification (NCBI taxonomy): domain Eukaryota; kingdom Metazoa; phylum Chordata; class Mammalia; order Chiroptera; family Pteropodidae; genus Eidolon; species Eidolon dupreanum. The sequence continues at coordinate 82,230,954 of CM053502.1, forward strand.
GGCTTGTGTCTAGAGTACTGTGGGTTGGGAAGTCAGGAATCTAGCCTACTTAAGCATCTCTTTCTTTACCTCTTCCAGTCTATTTTTCTCTTTTTCCCTTTTTTTCTTCTTTAGGCCATCATTGAATATTAAAAATTTAAAAATTTATTGGGCAAACAGTTGGCTTTAGATCAGTCCTCATTCTAAGTACTTTATATATACTAATTCATTTAATTCTCAAACCAGTGAGGTAGGTACTATTATTAACCCAATATTTATTTGTTTGTTTATTTATTTATTTATTTAAATTTATTCTTTAATGATATCATTGGTTAACAAAATCCAATAAGTTTACAGTGAGGCATATATATATTTACCTGTGTGTTCACCTCCCATAGTTAGATTTCTTCCTGTCACCACATATTTGACCCCCTTTACCCTAGTTACTTGCCTTCTCCCCACTTCCCCTTCCCCTCTGGTAACCACTAGTCTATAGTCCTCTGGTAATCACCAGTCTATTGTCCGTGTCCACGAGTCTCTGTTTGTCCTGTTCATTTGTTGCTTTTAGGTTTATAGCCCATATATAAGTGATATCATGTGATTTTCAACTTTTTCTGTCTGGGTTATTTCGCTTAGCATGATTATCTCGAGGTCCATCCATGCTGTCACAAATGGCAGTATTTCATCTCTTCTTATGGCTGAGTAATATTCCATTGCATATATGTATCACAGCTTCTTTAGCCAATCATCTATTGTAGGACACTTTGGTTGCTTCCATATCCTGGCCACTGTGAATAATGCTGCTATGAACATCGGTGTGCAAATTTCTTTTTGGACCATATAGTAGATCAATTCTTCGTTCTTTGAGGAACCTCCATACTGTTTTCCATAGTGGCTGTACCAATTTGCAGTCCCAGAGCAGTGTGTGAGGGTTCTTTTTTCTCCACATCCTCTCCAACATTTGTTATTACTTGTCTTATTGATTATATCTATTCCAGCAGGTGTGAGATGGCATTTCATTGTGGTTTTGACTGGCATTTCCCTAATAGCTAGCGATGTTGAGTATCTTTTTAAATATTTCTTGGCCATTTGTATGTCCTCTAGGGAGAAGTGTCTGTTTAGGTCCTCTGCCCATTTTTTAATTGGATCATTTGGGGTTTTTTGTTGTTGTTGTGATTGAGTTGTATGAGTTCTTTGTATATTTTGGGTATTAGGCCCTTATTGGAGGTGTGGCTTGCAAATATATTTTCCCATTCAGATGATTGTCTCTTTACCTTGTTGATGGTTTCTTTTGCTGTGCAGAAGCTTTTTAGTTTGATGTAGTCCAATTCGTTTATTTTTGCTTTTACTTCCCTTGCCTTAGAGGTCGAATTTATAAAATCCTCTTTAAGTCCAAGGTCCTTGAGTTTAGTTCCTATGTTTTCTGCTATGCATTTATTGATTGAGGTCTTTATATTCAGTTACTTTTGGTGTGTGGTGATAGACAACAGTCTAGTTTCATTCTTTTGCAGGTGGCTTTCCAGTTTTCCCAGCACTATTTTTTGAAGAGGCTTTCCTTTCTCCACTGTATGTTTTTGGCTTTTTTGTCAAAAATCATTTGCCTGTATAAGTATGGGTTTACTTCTGGATTCTTGATTCTGTTCCACTGGTTTGTGGGTCTGTTTTTCTGTCAAAAAATACCATGCCGTTTTAATTATTATAACTTTGTAGTATAATTTGAAGTTGGGCAGAGTGATGCCTCCAGCCTTGTGTTTTTCTCTGGATGGCTTTGGCAATTCAGGGTCTTTTGTGCTTTCATACAAATCTGATTTTTTGGTTCTATTTTTTTTTAAAGCCAAAGGGATTTTGATGAGGATTACATTAAATTTATATAATGCTTTAGGTAATAAAGTCATTTTAACTATGTTTATTCTTCCAGTCCAAGAACATGGAATATGTTTTCTTTACTTTGTGTCTTCTTTGATTTCTTTTAATAGGATCTCATAGTTTTACTTATATAGGTCCATCGCATGTTTTGTTAGATTTATTCCTAGGTATTTTATTCTTTTTGTTGCAATTGCAAAAGAAATTATTTTTTTCACTTCTTTTTCTGACACTTCATTATTAAAGTATAGGAACGCTATGGAATTTTGAATATTGATTTTGTAACTTTACTGTATTTGATTATTGTTTCTAGTAGTGTTCTTGTGGAGCCTTTAGGGTTTTCTATATAGAGAATCATGTCATCCACAAATAGTTACAGTTTGACTTCTTTGTTTCCTATTTAGATGACTTTTATATCTTTCTCTTGCCTAATTGCATTCACTAAGACCTCTATGTTATGTTGAATAACAGTGGTGATAGTGGACAGCCTTACCTTGTTCCTGATCTTAGAGGGGAAGTTTTCAGTTTTTCAGCATTAAGTATAATGTTGGCTGAGGGTTTGTTATATATATGGCCTTTATTATATTAAGGTATTTTCCTTCCATACTGATTTTGTTAAGTGTTTGATCATAAATGGATGCTGTATCTTGTCGAAGGTGCTTTCTGCATCTATTGATATGATCATATGATTCTTATTTTTCAATTTGGTCTCTAAGCCAATAGACAAAAAATGTGGGGCAGCTGCTCAAAATGACAGTAACCCTGGAGAAGGCAGTTCTTTTTAATTGGTGTTTATAGGTATTTGGCTCCTGTGAGGAGGCCTGTTCTGAGCAGTAGGCTCTGAATGTCCTACCTGGAAAGAGAGGATTGGATTTGGGTACATGATTCACTTAGCAGAGAGGAGGTCATAGGAGTAAAGGGAGCTGAAAAGCAAGATCTAGATGGAGAACAGATAAGAGGAGACAGTGTCTCTACTGGCCAGAGGAGAGAAACAATGAAAAATTTGGTTTTCTTAAGGGCTAAGAGGGGTGGTAGAAAAGCTCCTCAATTTAGGTTAAGTCTTTGCTACTCACTATCTTAATATATTCATTATAGTTGCATGCTTTTTTAGGAAAGGCTATTAGAATCCTCTGTCTTTATCTAAAATAGAATGAGAATTAGATTTTTCCCTTTCTCTGCAGTTCAATGAGATTGCTTCTTTGAATCTTTTCTGAGATTTACATATTAACATCTGAATAATTTTTTTTTTGTCTCTTTTGATGGTCTTCCTACATCTAAATTCCATCAGCGAAAGGCAGAGCTTAGCACGTGAGAAAGTTTTGGCATCAGCCTTGGATTCACCAATTATCCAACATTGGCCCACAATTCACTCAGCATGAAAATGTCATCCCTTTTTCCTGGGTCTTGCAAAAGAGAGGTGGGAAGCTATCAGTCATTCTGCTTACAAAGAGAGTTCTGGCAGTATAGTAGAAAATGTGCTGGAGCACGTCTTCCAAAGGATAATATCAAGAACTGACTTTTTTGATATTATACATATGACTATTTTAAAAATAGACCTTAGTAAACATTAGGCTGTGCTCCATGTGACTGAAAGCCATTCTTTAGCTGTTGTTGTAACAGCTCCACTCTGCTGTGGTTGTGGATACTAGCCATCTCATTCCCTAGGCAGGGGTCAGCAAACTATGGTCTGCAGGCTAAAGGGGACCCACCACATTTTTTGTGTGTCCCCCAAACTAAGAATGGTTTTCACATTTTTAAATGGTTGAAAAAATCAAAAGAATAATAATGTCTTGTGACATGAAAATTATAAAATTTCTGATTCCATAAATTTTATTGGAACACAGTCATTCTCATTTCTTTATGTATTACTTTTGTGCTACAATAGTAGAATTGAGTAGAGACTGTATGGCTTGTAAAAGTGTAAAAATTTACTATCTGGCCCTTTATAGAAAATGTTTTCAGATCATCCACTCCCTAGGATGATCCACAGCCTATTCTTAGAAGTTGCTATGGAGACCAAACTCTGTTTACAGCTGTTTCAAGCTTCATAGCTCTGTCCTTACTCTCTCCCACTGTCAAAGGACAAGTTGATCAATCAAGAAAGAGACAAGGAGGCCAGTTTCTAAGGCTGCAGCTTGGAGCCATCCTTGGGGACTACCTGGGTCAAAATCTCTAAGTTCTTAGAACTTATTTGCATCTAAAATATGTATCTACTCATGGACCATAGGAATGAGTCTAAATGGGCCTGCAGACTGTTTTCTACCTATAGTAAACAGAGCAGAAGCCCTCTTTCTGAGTCATCCTCATCCTTACAGTCTTTCTATCCATAGGAGACTTGAGAAGAGCTGTCTCTTACTGGGCTTGTCAGATTAGTTTAGTCAGAGGTCCCTACTTATGACTCTAGGATGGGGCTGTAATGGAGAAAAATATAAGCCTCTGGGTAGAGATCAAGAGAGATGTCCCATCTTTTGTTAGGAGATGCCATTATTGGGAAGATAGGGAGAGAACAGAAATGAGTATGAGGAGAGATGAAGAGTTATCTTCCAGGAACTTCATATGTGTTCATGGTGAGTCCTCATAACATTGCTTAAGAGACCAAGGTTCAGAGACATTAAGTCAGTTTTACTAGTTCATACAGTTCTAGAGGGAGAGCCAAAACCAGAACTCCTATTTCTCTGCTTCCAAGGTTTATGGTTTTTTTACAGATTGCATAGTATTTAGTATTTGCCGAGGGTGAGCTATTCACTACTCTCTTAGGTCTTTCTCTTTCCAATTTATAGTTGAAATTGAGAAACAGTCCTCAGTTGGTGATATGTATTACTTGAAAAAAAGTGCAGAAAGATTAGGAAAAGTTAAATTTTTTAAGTAAGAGGAAAAGTGTAATTTGAATAGGAATACCAAGTACTGCAAATGACTAGGATTTGAAGGAGTCAGTCCAGGCAGATGAGGTGGAGTTGAGAAAACGTTCGTGTGTGTGTGTGTGTGTGTGTGTGTGTGTGTGTGTGTGTGTGTGAAGGGGAACGGGGTGTTGTGGTGATGAGAAGGTTGAGAATATGCTATAGTAGGAAAATTAGCTTTGAACTACCTTGAGGCAATGTACATGGATTTGTTACTAATGTTTGGCAATGAGAGCCTCCTTACCCTACTTTTAACCAAGCAATGTAGCTTTATAGAGGTCTGTAAGATACTCAGATTGAAAAATGTGTGGCAAGTTTTCCTGTTCTTCCCTTTTATTCACTGAGAGAAATGGAACATACTGATAATGAATAGAAGAACAGTTACACCTAAAAGTTTTTAGCTTCCTAGCCTGTGACTTACTGAGAAGGAAGGGACTTAGTACAGATGTTTGAGGGCAGAGCCAATAAATAGATGCCATGGTTTCCCTGTTGAAGATAAATCAGATGTAGTGAAGGCCAGAGGAGTGTCACCTTAACAATCTCAGCCTTTTCGTGGCATTGCACATTCAACTGAGGGTCATTGGTGCCAATTCAATGTCAACAGGAATCCCAAATTCGGGATGCAGTGAACAGGGAAACTGTTCATTGCAAGCATCTCAATTGTGATACAGCACAGCCATGAGAACAGAATGGCTGTGGAACAACTCAGTAGTGTTATAGCTCAATTATGAAACAGCATGGCTATGGAACAGCATTGCTGTGAAGTGGCCCTCAGGTACGGTGGCCCAGCACAGGTAGCTACCAACTGTGGATCACTTTGTATCTCCTACCAGTTATCTCCCAGCTGGTCATGGGAAGCTGCTAAATTCGACCTGCACTGGAGCCCCTACCAAGAGGCCCCAGAACCAATATACCTGGTGTCCAACTTCAGACCACAACAAAGCACCTCTGATTAGGTCCAAAAGTGACAAACCCACAGGATGGTCTTGGCAATTACAAGAGCCTACTTAGGCAAAACTCACTTCATGGAATCAGTGCCTGCACAGCAGCTCGTACACTGTTGTCATGGCCACTTTATATGCCAGTCAGCAAGAGAGCCTGAGGGTCAATGCCACAGACAGATGTGCTAACAGCAATAAAGGCTCAACTATAATAGGAGGGCAATACAACCCACATAAGGAACACTGCTAGAACACCCAGCTCAGGTGATCAGAAAGACTGAACCACAGGTCCCACAGGACATGTACTACATATGACCACCCTGTCAAAACTAGAAGATGTAGCAGATATATCTAATATATATAAACACACACAGAGAGGCAGTCAAAATGAGGAGACAAACTTGTCCTGAATTAAAGAACAGAAGAAGAGGTTTGGAGAAACATGGCAAAGTGAGAGCCTTCCCCAGATCTCTCCCCTTGAAACAACAATAAGCCAAACATCTAAAACTCAACAAAAAACACCCAAACTGCACACCAGCACATCTGAGCATGGGATCTGCTCATGAGAGATACCACAGGTCAGAACCCAGGCTTTGGGTGGTGGACTGGGAGAAATAAAGAAACTGCCTCTCACAGCCCCCAGAGCTCCGTGTAGGAGGAGGGGGAGGAGAGAAGGAGCAGCAAGTTCTCTGAACAGCCCTGCCTGGGAGAGTTTTGAGTTGTGTGCAGCTGATGGCAGGGCCCAGACATCAGGGCAGAAAGCAGAGAAACAGGGTGGTAGAAGAACAACAGTTGATTTTTACTGGCTGCAGTTGTAAAACAGCGACTGAACCGCAGTGCCCAACTCTCAACTCAGGAGCATTTCCCCCATACTCTCCAAAACCAAACACCACAGATCGCCAGGAGAACCTGAGCAAATGCACCCGAAACTGTCGCTAACACTGATGGGGACTAAAACTGAGGGTAACAAATGTGATTAAATATCTAAAGAAAAACAAAAATATTATTAAGTCTTTATATAAAGTAAGGATGCAAAAGGCTCAGACGTCACCTATAGGAAACCAAAAGAAAAGTGCCTTCTTTACAGCAGGCTAAAGAGAGACCTTTCTATATTCAGTTTTCTTTATGGAAAAAAAAAAAAGCAGAATACATTTTCATTAATGCCCAGGTGGAGAAATAGTCCATTAAACATTATGAACAACCAAGATGACACAGCATCTCAGAAAGAAAGAGAAAAATCTCCAGAAAATAAGCTTACAAACTTAGAAATATACAACTTAAATGATAGATAATTCAGGTTGCTACTTTTGAAAAAACTCAATGAGTTCCAAAATGAATCATATCAAAAATGTCAGGAATTGAAAAAACACCTAAATGAGCAGAGCAAGGAGATTGAAACCCTCAAAAAGAAACAAATAGAACTTCTAGAGATGAAGAACACACTCCAAGAGTTGAAAAATGAAATATCAAGCTTGGGAAACAGTCGACCAAATGGAGGAAAAGATCAGTAATATCGAAAACAGAAATCAAGAAATAAATCAGAAGAAAGAAGATAGAAACCAAAGAATGAAAAATAATGTAAGAGAAATTCAAAAACTAGCTGATAATGCCAGGAAAGGAAACATAAAAATAATGGACATTCTTAGAGGTGAGGAAAAGGAGCAGGGATTAGAAAGCATTTTCAGACAAATAGTTAATGAGAATTTTTCATATCTAAGGAATGAGCTGCAACTTGGACTTCAAGAAGTCAACAGAACACTCAATTATCTCAACCCAAAAAGGCCTTCGCCAAGACACGCTGTATTAAAATTATCAAAAATCAACAACAAAGACAGAATGCTCAGGGCACCCAGAGAGGAGAAAATAGTAATTTATAAAAGAAAACCCTTTAGATTTTCCTCAGACTTGTCAGCACAAAGCTTACAAGCCAGAAAGGATTGGAATCAAATATTTAAACTATTAAGTGAAAGGAACTACCAGCCTAGAATAATGTATCCAGCTAAGCTCTCCTTTAGATATGAAGGAGAAATTAAGATTTTCCAGACATACAAAAATTGAGGGAATTCTTCACTACGAGGCCTGCACTACAAGAAATACTGAAAGGGGTCAGCTCACCTAAAACAAAATGACAGAAGAAATACATAACTAGGAGTAAAGCGACTAGCAGGCAGATAGAAGCACGAGTGCAACCCTTACTAAGAACAGGGCATTATAAGCTTAAAAATAAGAAGAGAATTGCTATAGCAAGATAATAATGAATGTTCAGCATACATAGGGAAAAACTAAGACAACAATGACGGAAAAGGGGAGGATTCAAAGATCCAAATTCACAAAGCAGAATGGAAATAAGGCACATGCAGAAGAAAATGATGACTATACACACACACACACACACACACACACACACATGTAACTATCCTCTACATATTCATAATGGTAACCAACCACCAAAGATTCAAAGATAGTTACACTAGTGTGTAACTATCCTCTACATATTCATAATGGTAACCAACCACCAAAGATTCAAAACCGAAGTATATAACATAAAACAAGAAGAACCAAAGGAATATCCACAGAAGCCAATCAAAATAAACAGAAACACAAGGACAAGGAAGCAATGGAAACACTGAGCTACCAGAAAGCAAAATATAAAATGAATATAAGAAGACCTCAGATTTCAATAATCACCCTAAATGTAAATAGACTGAACTCACCAATAAAAAGGCACAGAGTTGCAGAATAAATCAAAAAACAAAACCCAACCATATGTGGCCTTCAGGAGATACATCACAGCTCCAAAGACAAATATAGACTCAAAGTATAAGGGTGGAAAATGATATTTCAAGCAAATGGCATTCAGATAAAAGCAGGAATAGTGATACTAATATTGGATGAAATAGACTTCAAAACAAAAAGATAAAGAAAGATACTGAGGAACACTTCATAATGATAAAGAGTATCATGCGCCAAAAAGACAGAACACTTAGTAATATCTATGCTGTCAATCAGGAGCCCCCAAATATATAAAGCAATTACTAAGAGAAATAAAGGGAGACACAGACCAAAACACTATCATAGTAGGGGACCTAAATACTCTACTGTTGGATATGGACAGATGATCCTGACAGAAAATCAATAAGAAAATAACATCCTTAAATGACACATTAGACCAACCGGATATAATTGATACTTACAGAGCCTTTCATCCTGAAACAACTGCTTATACATTCTTCTCTAGTGCACATGGAACATTCTCAAGGATTGACCACATACTGCGACACAGAGGTAGCCTCAACAAATTTAAGAGAGTTGAAATTATACCAACCATGTTCTCTGATCATAATGCTTTGAAGCTGGAGATCAACTGCAAAAAGAAAGACAGAAGAACAAATACATAGAGATTAAACAACATGCTACTGAAGAATAACTGAGTCAGAGAAGAAATAAAAAGAGAGATCAAGAGATACATATGATATAATGGTAATGATAATGATAATGATAATGATAATGATAATGATAATGATAGAACAACATATCAAAACTTTTAGGACACAGCAAAGGTGGTCATAAGAGGAAAGTTCATATCATTACAGGCCTACCTCCGAAAACAGGAATGAGCCCAAATAAACAACCTAATGCTTCATCTTAAAAAACTAGAAAAGTAACAACAAATGAAGCCTAAAGTTAGCAGAAGGAAAGAAAAAATTAAAATTAGAGCAAAAATAAATGAAATTGAAAAAAAATGAGAAAAAAAAATGCAACAGAGTGCTGGTTCTTTAAGAAGGTTAATAAAATAGACAAACCCCTGGCTAGACTCAATAAAGAAAAAAGAGAAAGGACACAAATAAACAAAACCAGGGATGAAAAACGGGAAATTATGATTGACATCACAGAAATACAAAGGATCATACAAGAATACTATGAAAAAGTATATAACACCAAATTTAATAACCCAGAAGTGATGAGTACTTAGAAAAATACAACCTTCCTAGACAAAATCAAGAAGAACTGGAAAATATAAATAAACTGATCAGCAGTATTGAAATTGAGACAATCATCAAAAACCTACCAAAAAGTAAAAGTCCAGGACCAGATGGCCTCACCAGTGAATTCTACCAAACATTCAAAGGAGATTTAATACCTATTCTCAAACTCTTCCAAAAAATTGAAGAGGAAGCAATACTTCCCAACTCATTTTATGAGGCCAATATTACCCTGATACCAAAACCTGGTAATGATAACACAAAAATAGAAATCTACACACCAATATCTTTTATGAACAGAGGTGCAAAAATCCCAAATAAGATATTAGCAAACTGAATACAGCAACATATTAAAAACATTATACACCACGATCAAGTGGGCTTCATCCCAAAGGCACAGGGATGGTTCGACATACACAAATTGATTAATGTGATGCACTACATAAACAAATTAAATAATAAGAATCATATGATCATATAGATAAATATACAGAAAAAGCCTTTGACAAGATACAGCATCCATTTATGATCAAAACACTTAACAAAACTGATATAGAAGGAAAGTACCTCATAATAATAAAGGTCATATATGACAAACCCTCAGCTAACATTATACCTAATGGTGAAAAACTAAAAAGCATCCCTCTTAGATTAGGAACAAAGCAAGGCCATTCACTATCATCACTGTTATTCAATATAACGTTGGAGATCCTAACAAGTGCAATCAGGCAAGAGAAAGATATAAAAGCATCCAAATAGGAAATGAAGAAGTCAAACTGTCACTGTTTGTGGATGACATGATTCTCTATATAGAAAACCCTAAAAACTCCACAAGAACACTACTAGAAACAATAAGCAAATACAGTAAAGTCTCTGGATACAAAATCAATGTTCAAAAATCCACAGCATTCCTATACTCTAATAATGAAGTGTCAGAAAAAGAAATGGAAAAAATAATTCCTTTTACAATTGCAACAAAAAAGAATAAAATATCTAGGAATAAATCTAATGTAACATGTGAAGGACCTATATGATGAAAACTATAAGACCCTATTAAAAAAATCGAAGAAGATACAAAGTAATGAAAAGATATTCTGTGTTCTGGGATGGGAAGAATCAACATAGTTAAAATGACTTTATTACCTAAAGCATTATACAGACTTAATGCAATCCCTGTCAAAATGCTGTTAGCATTTTTTAAATAAATAGAACAAAAAATCATCAGATTTTTGTGGAAACACAAAAGATCACGAATGCCAAAGCCATCCTGAGGACAAAATGAGGCTGGAGGCATCTTCAAATTACACTACAAAGTGACAGTAATCAAAATGGCATGGTATTGGCAGAAAAATAGACACTTGCATCAGTGGAACAGAATCAAGAGTCCAGAAGTAAACCCATATTTATATGGGCAAATAATTTTTGACAAAAAAGCCAAAAACATACAGTGGAGAAAGAAAAGCCTCTTCAATAAATGGCTGGGAAAACTGGAAAGCCACCTGCAAAAGAATGAAACTAAGCTGTTGTCTATCATCACACACCAAAAGTAACTCAAAATGGATTAAGGACCTGAATATAAGACCTGAAACAATGAAATGCATAGCAGAAAACATAGGAACTAAACTCAAGGACCTTGGACTTAAAGAGGATTTTATAAATTCGACCTCTAAGGCAAGGGAAGTAAAAGCAAAAATAAACGAATTGGACTACATCAAATAAAAATCTTCTGCTCAGCAAAAGAAATCATCAACAATGAAGAGACAACCATCCAAATGGGAAAATATATTTGCAAGCAACACCTCCGATAAAGGCCTAATACCCAAAACATAAAAAGAACTCATATAACTCGATCACAACAACAACAAAAACCCCAATGATCCAATCAAAAAATGGGCAGAGGACCTAAACAGACACTTCTCCCTAGAGGACATACAAATGGCCAAGAAATATTTTAAAAGATGCTCAACATCGCTAGCTATTAGGGAAATGCAAGTCAAAACCACAATGAAATGCCATCTCACACCTGCTGGAATAGATATAATCAATAAGACAAGTAATAACAAATGTTGGAGAGGATGTGGAGAAAAAAGAACCCTCACACACTGCTGGGACTGCAAATTGGTACAGCCACTATAGAAAACAGTATGGAAGTTCCTCAAAGAACTAAGAATTGATCTACTATATGGTCCAAAAGATATTTGCACACCGATGTTCATAGCAGCATTATTCACAGTGGCCAGGACATGGAAGCACCGAAGTGTCCTACAATAGATGATTGACCAAAGAAACTATGGTACATATATGCAATGGAATATTACTCAGCCATAAGAAGAGATGAAATACTGCCATTTACGACAACATGGATGGACCTTGAGATTATCATGCTATGTGAAATAAGCCAGACAGAAAAAGTTTAAAATTACATGATATTACTTATACGCAGATATAAACCTAAAAGCAACAAATGAACAGGACAAACAAACAGAGATTCATGGACATGGACTATAGACTAGTGGTCACCAGAGGGTAAGAGGTAAGGAATGAGGGAGGAGGTAGACACTGTAAAGAAGGTTAACTATAGAGAGGTAGGAGGAGGATAAAGTGGGTAAAGGGGAACAAATATATGGTAGTTGAAGGAAACTGGACTTTGTGTGGTAAATAGAATATACAGATGTCAAATCATAATGCACACCTGAAAATTATATAATTGTATTAACCAATGTTACTCCAAAAAACTTAATTTTTAAACAGTTAAAAAAAATAGAACAGAAGAAACCTCCAGAAAAAAAAAAAAAAACTAAACAAAATGGAGGCAAGCAATCTACCAGATACAGCGTTCAAAACAATGGCTATAAAGATGCTTTAAGAAACTTAGTGAAAATTTTAACCAAAGGATAGTAAGCATAAAAAAAGGACATGGAAACCATTAAAAAGAACTAGTCAGAAATGAAGAATAGAATAAGAAATGAAGAAAACACTAAAAAGAATCAACAATGGATTAGAAAGCAGAGCAGCAAATCAACAATTTCGACAACAAGGTAGCAAAAACACCCAGTCACAATAGCAAAAAGAAAAATAAATGTTTTTATTGGATAGTTTAAGGGACCTCTGGGCCAACATAAAGCATACTAACATTCGCATCATAACATATGAGAAGAAGAGAGTGAGCAAGGAATTGAAAATATATTTGAAGAAATGAGTAAAAAAAAAGAAATAATGACTGAAAACTTCCCTAACCTTGTGAAGGAAATAGATATACAAGTCCAGGAAGCACAGAGAGTCGCAGATAAGATGAACCCTAAAGAGACCCACACCAAGACACATCATAATTAAAATGCCAAAGGTTAAAGACAATGAATTCTAAAAGCAGCAAGAGAAAGGCAGCTCTCACAGGACTATCAGCTGAATGAAAAGATACTTTGAGACAAATGAAAATGAAAAACATAACAACCCCAGACCTATGGGAGACAGCGAAAGCAGCCACAAGAGGAAAATTTTTAGCAATACAGGCCTACCTCGAGAAATAAGAAAAATCTCATATAAATAATCTAACCTTACATTTAAAGGAACTAAAGAAAGAACAGCATACAAAGCCCAAAGGGAGTAAAAGAAAGGAAATAAGAAAGATCAGATCATAAATAAATTAAATAGAGATTTAAAAAAAAAATACAAAAGATCAATGAAACCAAGAACTGGTTCTCTGAAAACATAAACAAAATGGATAAACATTTTACTAGATTCATCAAGAAAAAAGAGAAGACCCAAATAAATAAAATCAGAAATGAAAGTGAAATAACAACTGATGACAGAAATACAAAGGATTATAAGGAAATAGTACGAACAATTATATGCTATCAAATTGGATAATCTAGAAGAAATGTACAAATTCCTAAAACATGCAATCTTCCAAGGTCGAATGAAGAAGAAACAAAATCTGAACTGACCAATGACTACTAAAGAATTCTAATGGACAATCAAAATACTCCCAACAAACAAAAGTTCTGGACCAGATGGCTTCACAAGTGAATTTTATCAAACATTCAAAGAAGAATTAATGCCTATTTTTCTCAAACTACTCCAAAATAATTCAAAAGAGAGAAGTCTCCCAAGCTCATTTTACAACCCATCATTGCCCTGATTCCAATGCCAGAAAAAGACATTACAAAAAAAGAAAATTATAGGATGATATTCCTGGTGAACATAGATGCAAAAATCATCAAAAGAATATTAACAAATTGAATTCAGCCATACATCGAAAAGGTCATATACCATGATCAAGTTAGGTTTATTTCTGGCATGCAAGGTTGGCTCAATATTTACAATCAATTAATGTGATATACCACATTAATAAATTGAAAGATAAAAATCATATAATCATATCAGTAAATGCAAAAAAATTTTCAAGAAAATCCAGCATTCATTTTTGATAAAAACCCTCAGCAAAGTGTGAATAGAGGAAACATACCTTAACGTAATAAGAGCCATTTATAACAAACCTACAGCTAACATCATACTCAACTGGGAAAAGCTAAAGGCATTTTCTTTAAGATCAAGACAAGGATGTCCACTTTCACCACTTTTATTCATCATAGTATTGGAAGGCCTAGCCACAGCAATCAGACAAGACAAGGAAATAAAAGGCACCCAAATTGGAAAGGAAGAAGTAAAACTGTCATTGTTTGCAGATGGCATGATACTATATAGAGAGAACTTAAAGACTTCAACAAAAAAAAAAACTGATAGAACTAATAAATGAATTCAGTAAAGTAGCAGGATAAAAATTAATATTTGCAAATCAGTTGCATTTTTATACATCAATCATAAAATATCAGAAAGAGAAATTAAGAAAACAATCCCATTTATAATTGCATCAAAAAATACCTAGGAATAAATTTTACCAAGAATGTAAAAGACTTTTACTTGGAAAATTACAAGTCACTGAAGCAAGAAATTGAAGAAGACACAAATAAATGTACATATGTACTGTGTTCATGTATAGGAAGAATCAACATTGTTAAAATGTCCATACTACCCAAAGCAATCTACAGATTCAATACCTATCAAAATACCAATGGCATTCTTCACAGAACTTGAACAAATACTCCTAAATTTTATATGTAACCATAAAAGACCCTAAATAGTCACAGCCACCTTGAGAAAGAAGAACTAAGTTGGAAGCATCATGATACCTGATGTGAAAGTATACTACAAGACTGCAGTCATCAAAACAGCATGGTACTGGCATAAAAACAGACACATAGATCAAGGAAACAGAATAGAGAGCCCAGAAAAAAAACTCATGCCTATGCAGTCAATTAGTCTATGACAAAGAAGGCAAGAATATACAGTGGAGTAAAGACAGTTTATTCAATAAATGGTGTTGAGAAAACTGGACAGATACATAGACCAAAAAAATGAAATTAGACCACCTTCTTACACCATATACAAGAATAAATTCAGAATAGATTAAAGACTTAAATGTAATACCTGAAACCATAAAACTACTAGAAGAAAACATAGGGAGCAAACTATCTGATTCTGCCCTTCTTGAGTAATATTGAGTAATATGATTGAGTAATATTTTTTCTGATATATCTCCCTGGGAAAGGAAACAAAGGGAAAAAGTAAACAAATGGGACTACATCAAATTAAAAAGTTTTTGCACATCAACCAAATGAAAGAAAACCTACTAAACAGAAGATATTTTGTTAATGATCCATCTGATAAGGGGTTAATATCCAAAATTTATAAAGAATTCACACAACTCAACACCAAAAACCTAACAATCCAATTAAAAAATGGACAGAGGATCTAAATAGGCATTACTCCAAAGAGGACGTACAGATGACTAATAGACATATGAAAAATTGCTCAATGTTGCTAATCATCATAGAAGTGCAAATTGAAACCACAATGAGATATCGTCTCTCACTTGTCAGAATAGCTATCATTTATAAATCAACAAACAACTGTTCATGAAGATGTAGAGGAAAGGGAACCCCGGTGCATTGTTGGTGAGATTGCAAATTGGTGCAGCCACTGTAGAAAAGAGTATGGATGTTCCTCATAAAATTAAAAATAGATATACCTTATGACCCAGAATTTCCACTTCTGGGTATAAACCAAAAAACCCAATGCTAATTCAAAAAGATATATGCACCCTTGAGTTCATTGCAGTATTACTTACAATAGACAACATATGGTATCAACCTGTGTGTCCAACAGTGGATGATTGGATAAAGGTGAGGTGGTTCATATATGCAAGGGAATGTTACTTGGCCATATAAAAGAATAAAATCTTACCATTTTGCGACAACATGGATGGACCTGGAAGGTATTATGCTAAATGAAATATGTCAGACAAAGTAAGATAAGTACCATGTGATTTCACTTATCTGTGGAATCTAAGGAACAAAATAAGTGAACAAAATAGACCCAGAGACATATAGAACAAACTGATGGTTGCCACATGGGAGGGGAGTAGGAGGGCTGGGTGCGAAAGGTTAAAGGATTAAGAAGTATAAGTTGGTAGTTACAATGGGGATATAAAGTACAGCATATGGAATACAGTTAATAATATTGTAATAACTATGTTTGGTGCTAGGTGGCTAATAGACTAATTGAGGGGATCACTTCATAAACTATATAAATACCTAACCACTATGCTGTATACCTGAAACTAATATAA
This sequence comes from Eidolon dupreanum, assembly GCA_028627145.1. Taxonomy (NCBI): domain Eukaryota; kingdom Metazoa; phylum Chordata; class Mammalia; order Chiroptera; family Pteropodidae; genus Eidolon; species Eidolon dupreanum. The sequence continues at coordinate 82,247,305 of CM053502.1, forward strand.
AATAATATTGAATGTCAACTGTGATTGAAAAATTAAAAAAGAAAAATTCTCATGGTAAAAGTTGTGACTTTTTCTTCTTTTTGTTACTGATTTCACCTTTAATTATTTATTAGATAGCCCTTATTCAGAGAGAGCGGCTAAGGTGCAATATAGCCCTTAAGTTCTTTACAGTGCAGGTGATGAAGAGAAAGGTAACAGCCTGATTATAGTTTGTGGCTGGAAAGGATGGGATTGAATAAGGGTAAGAGCCATCCAAGGAACAAACTTATCAGTTGAGGCAAGATACAGATATAACACACCATCTCTGTGTGAAACAAGAAATGAGTTTTGTCAGCTGATAAAAGGCTGTTTGGCCCCAGCTCAAAGATGATAACAGGATTTCTAACCGAGGGAGTTCTAAAAGAGAGTTAGAGAAGAAGAGATTTTAGTTTAGAAATTCTCTCCTCTATTTTACAGAATAGTAATTAATTGATCTAAGCTATAGTTTTTAAAAGAAAAAACAGTAAAATATTTGATGAGTAAATATATTGCCAAGGGCCAGTAAGTCTGTCTGATGAAGCTCAAAAGCTCCATATTGCTGGTGCAATCGATGAGGCACTACAGATCCTTATCTTGAGAGTGCAGATTGGCCTTTAGTCCTATATCTGATCCATCTATGATAGGAGAGGCCAGCTCTCAGCTGAAGAAAGCCATCTTTTCTTGTCAGCCTCTGGTATATCTGGAGCAGATGCTAAACAATTCATTCATCCATTTAATTCATGCATTCATTTATACAACATTTATTGAGCATATTTTAAGTACCAGATAGTTATGGGCAGTAGATACCAAACTGAAGAACATTTGGCCCTTACCCTCAAGGCATTTCTGTCTCCTTGAGGAAACAGACAAAGAAATAGGTGATAATAATCCAGTGTGCTAAATACTGTGATAGAAGCATGTACGGGGTGCTGTGAGAATGGAGGCAGAGGCCTAATGGGGATAAAATATTTGGTCTTTATGACTGAGTAATTGTTTAGGGTACATAAGAGAAAAGAGTTTATGCCTTACATGACTGAGTAAATAGAAGTGTTACTCATGAAGTTTGACTATATAGGAGGACATGACCAATTTGGATCTAGAAATAATGAGTTTGTGGTGTCTGTGGGCATGCAAGCAAATGTGTGCATTGACTGAAGACATGAGTTTTGAGTTTAGTAGAAAGGTCTGATCTAGAAATACAGATTTGAGTTATCTACTCATATTGAAGGCAAGAATGTAAATGCAGCCATTAGAAGATGTGGAGTGAGAGGAACAAACTGACCAGGATGGAGACCTTAAGTACACTGAAAATGTAAGAGGTGAGTAGTAGAAGAGCTACCACTGAAGGAGACCAAGAAGGAAAACTAAGAGAAGTAGGAAACAGCAAGAAGGAAGTCAGAAGGGGAAAAGAAGAAAATCATTAAAGGTGACAGATTTCAAACAGATCAAATAAGGGAAAACTTGTACTGGTGGCGGGAGGAGTGCATCCAATGTGCTAGAAGGAAGAGCTGGAGGGAAGAAGCTCAGTAATGTGATTACTGAGGTTGGTGTCTCAGCTCTGAGAATAAAGCTGTTCAGATCTGAGGAAAGACTAGAAGATTTCTGGATAGTCCATAAGAGTTCAGGATCTGAGAAGATATGAATTTGGAAATGAAAGCGGAGTAACATTAGAGTTTAATGGGTTTCTTTCCTAAGTACCAAGAGAGGTGAAAGGAAAATGAATTGATCCTATGAATGATGAAGGTAACAGTGAGTGACCCTTGGGGTTCAGAATGAACTATATACATAAAGGTGAATAGAAAAAGTATGTTCTGCAAGGGAATTATTAATATTTTAAGTTTGTTAGGCTTTTTGAGAAGAAATAATTCTAATTGTTACATACAACTTTCATGTAGCTTGCATCATTGTGTCTCTTAAAACTGTAGTAGGAAAGGTTATACCACAATAGATATAGAGATTAGAAATTAGATTAGATTTTCTGATTAGAAAAATAAAGGGGAAAAATTACTGAATACTAGGAAGCAGTTAATTTTTGAAGTTTGGTCTGAGGAAGAGGATTCCTGAATTTCTATGATAGCAGTAAGTAAAAGAAAAATAATGACTACCTGGTCAATTAACTCTGCTTGAGGGTTGCCCCAGGAGAGCATCATTAAAATTTTTTAATTAGAATATAGTTAATATACAATATTGTAATAAATTTGGGTACGCACCATAATTTTTCAACATTTATATACCTAAAGAAGTGGTTATCATGATAAGTCCAGCAACTATCTGACATCACACAACACTATCACAATATCATTGACTATATTCCCTATGCTGTACACCACATCCCCATGACTCATTTGTTTTATATCTGGAAGTTTGAACCTCGTATACCCCTTCCAAATCTCCCCCACCCCACTTTTGATATTTCAATTACAGTTGACATTCAATATTATTTTACATTAGTTTTAGGTAAATAGCATAGTGATTAGATACTTATATAATTTATAAAGTAATCCCTTTTACTCTTCTAGTACCCACCTGGCACTATACTTAGCTATTAGCAATTTATTGACTATATTCCCTATGATTCATTTTATATTTCAATGATTATTTCATAAATACCAACTGTACTTCTTAATCCCTTCACCCTTTCCACACAACACCCCCTACCCCAAAAATCTGGCAAACATCACCTTGTTTCTTGCATCTATGAGTCTATTACTGTTTTATTTGTTTATTTTGCTCTTTAGATTTCATATGGTATTCGTCTTTCTCTGTCTGACTTATTTCATTTACCATAATATCTTCCAGATCTACCCATGTTGTCACAAAATGGTAAGGTTTTATTCTGTCTTATGGCCAAGTAATATTCTATTGTATATATGTACCACATCTTTATTCAATCATCTACTGATGAGTATTTAGCTTGCTTTTATATGTTGGCTATTGTAAATAATGCTACAATAAACATAGGGGTGTGAATATCTTTTTGAATTAGTGCTTTGGGTCTCTTTGGATAAATATTCATTGGAATTGCTGGGTTATATGGTGGTTCAATTTTAATTTTTCGAGTAATCTCCATACCTGTTTTTCATGTTGGCTGCACCAAATTGTAATCCCACCAACAGTGTATGAGGATTCCATTTCTCTACATCCTTATTGACACTTGTTATTTGTTTACTTATTTATTAACTTACTATTTTTCACTTTATTTTTAATGAAGTTTATTGGGATGACATTGGTAAATAAAATCATATAGGTTTCAAGTGTATAATTCAATAATGTATCATCTGTACATTGCATTGTGTGTTCACATCCCAAATCAAATCTCCTTCCATCACTATACATTTGACCCCTTTTACTCTTATCTACTTCCCCTGTCCCCTCCTTTCACTCCAGTAACCACTAAACTGTTGTCTGTGTTTATAAGTTTTTGTTTCTTTATTTGTCTTGTCCATTTGTTGCTTTCAGTTTTATATCCCACATATGTATGAAATCATATGGTTCTGAATTTATTCTGACTTATTTCTCTTAGCATGATAATCTTCAAAATCCACTCACATTATTGCAAATGACATATTTCACCTTTTCTTATGGCTGAGTAATTACATTGTACATATTAACCACATTTTCTTTTTCCAATCATCTATCAAAGGGCACATCTTTAATTTTCGTGTCTTTGCCATCATAAATAGTGCTGCAGTGAACATTGGGTTAATATTTTCTAAGTTTTGGGGGAGAAGGATTGCTGAGCCTTATGGTAATTCCATTCTTAATTTTTTGAGGAACATCATACTGTTTATCATAATGGCTGTACAAATTTGCATTCCCACCAGGAGTGTATGAAAGTTCCTTTCCCCACAACCTCACTAACACTTGTTATTTGTCTTGATGATAGCCATTCTAACAGGTGTAAGGTGGTATCTCATTGTGGTTTCAAGTTGCATTTAACTAATAGCCAGTGAAGTTAAGCATCTTCTCATATGTTTGTTGGCCATTTGTATATCTGTTCAGTTCTTCTGCCCATTATTTAATTGAATTATTTTCTTGTTGAGTTGTATGAGTTCTTTGTATATTTTGGAAAATAGCCCCTATCAGAGGTGTCGTTTGCAAATATCTTCTTCCATTTGGCTAATTGACTCTTTGTTTTATTGATGGTTTCTTTTGCTGTACAGAAGCTTTTTAGTATGATATGGTCACATTCATTTATTTCTGCTTTTATTTCCCTTGCCTTTGAGGTCAAACTCATAAGATTCTCTCTAAAGCCAAGGCCCATGAGTTTAGCATATATGCTTTTTTCAATGCAATTTATCGTTTCAGATCTTATAGTCTTATAGTTAGGTCTTTGATCCATTTCAAGTTAATTTTAAGGCATGGTGACAGCAGTCTAGTTTCACTTTTTTTTTTTTTTGATGTAGCTTTCCAATTTTCTCAGCCCCATTTATTGAAGAGAGTTTATTTCTTCTCCACATATTTTTGACTACTTTGTCAAAAATTATTTGCCCACATATGTGTGGATTTATTTCTGAGTTCTCAATTCTGTTCCATTGGTCTGTGTTTTTGTTTTTATCTTTTTTTTAATTAATTATTTTTTTATTTTATGGTAATATTGGTTAATGAAATCTAATAAGCTTCAGCTGTACATTTTAACAGTAAGGCATACACACACACACACACACACACACACACACACACACACATTGTGTGTTCACCTCCCATAGTTAGATTTCTTTTTGTCAACATATATGTGACCCCTTTTACCCTGTATACCTGACCCCTCCTTCCTCCCCACTGGTAACCACTGGTTTATTCTCTATGTTCACAATTCTCCATTTGTTTATCCTGTTTGTTTGTTTGTTTAGGTTTATATCACACATATACATGATATCATGTGATTTTCAACTTTTTCTATCTGACTTATTAAGCTTAGCATGATTATCTCAAGGTCCGCCCATATTGTCACCAATGGCACTATTTTATCTCATTTATGGTTAATGTTCTATTGTGTATATGTACCACTGTTTCTTTATCTAATTGTCTGTTATAGGACACTTTGATGGCTTCCATGTCCCGGCCACTGTGAATAATGCTGCTATGAACATCAGTGGGCAAATACCTTTTTGGATATGGGTTTGCAAGCTTTGGGGGTAAATACACAACAGAGGGATTGCTGGATCATATGGTAGATCAATTTTTAGTTTTTTGAGGAAACTCCATACTGTTTTCCATAGTGGTTGTACCAGTTTGCAGTCTCACCAACAGTGTATAAGTGTTCCTTTTTCTCCGCATCCTCTCCATCATTTGTTATTACTTGTCCTGTTGATTATAGCTATTCTAACAGGTGTGAGATAGTATCTCATTGTGGTTTTGATTTACATTTTCCTAATAGCTAGCAATTTTGAGCATCTTCTCATATTTTTGTCAGTCATTTGTATGTCTTTTGAGAGAAGTGTCTGCTCAGGTCCTCTGCCCATTTTTTGATTGGATTGTTTTTGTTGTTGTTGTGGTTGTTGCTGTGATTGGGTTATATGAGTTTTTTGCATATTTTGGATATTAGGCCCTTATCAGAGGTGTTGCTTGCAAATATATTTTCCCATTTGAATGGTTGTCTCTTTACCTTCTTGATGGTTTCTTTTGCTGTGCAGAAGCTTGTTAGATTGATGTAGTCCCATTCATTTATTTTTGCTTTTACTTCCTTTGCTTTTGAGGTCAGATTCATAAAATCCCCTTTAAGTCTAAGGTCCTTGAGTTTAGTTCCTATGCTTTCTGCTATGCATTTCGTTGTTTCAGGTCTTATCTTCAGGTCCTTAATCCATTTTGAGTTACTTTTGGTGTGTGTGATGATAGACAACATTCTAGTTTCATTCTTTTGCAGGTGGCTTTCCAGTTTTCCCAGCCATTTATTGAAGAGGCTTTCTTTTCTCCACTGTATGTTTTTGACCTTTTTGTCAAAAAATCATTTGCTCATGTAAATATGGGTTTATTTCTGGACCTCATTTCTATTCCACTGGTTCATGTGTCTGTTTTTCTGCCAATACTGTTGCGTTGTAGTATAATTTGAAGATAGGCAGAGTGATATCTCCAGCCTCGTTCTTTTTTCTGAGGATGGCTTTGGCAATTCAGGATCTTTTGTACTTCTGTACAAATCTGATGATTTTTTGTTCTATTTCTTTAAAAAAGGCCAATGGGATTTTGATGGGGATTGCATTAAATTTGCATAATGCTTTAGGTTATGTGGTCATTTTAACTATATTGATTCTTCTGATCCTAGAACACAGAATATCTTTTCATTTCTTTTTATCTTCTTCAATTTCTTTTAATAGAGTCTCATAGTTTTTCTTATTGAAGTCCTTCACATGTTTCATTAGATTCATTCCTAGGTATTCTATTTTTTGTTGCAATTGCAAAAGGAATTATTTTTCCCACTTCTTATTCTGACGCTTCATTATCAGAGTATAGGAATGCTATGGATTTTTGATTATTGATTTTATATACAGAAACTTTATTGTATTTGCTTACTGTTTCTAGTAGTGTTCTCATGGAGTTTTTAGGGTTTTTTATATAGAGATTCGGGCCATTGCACATAGTGACAATATGACTTCTTTGTTTCCTATTTGGATGCCTTTTATATCTTTCTCTTGCCTAATTGCACTTGCGAGGTCCTCCAACATTATATTGAACAACAGTGTTAATAGTGGACAGTCTTGTCTTGTTCCTGATCTTAGAGGAAAAGTGTTTAGTTTTTTACCATTAAGGATAATGTTGGCTGAGGGTTTGTCATATATGGTTTTATTATGTTAAGGTACTTTCCTTCTATACAGATTTTGTTTTTGATCATAAATGGATGATGTATCTTGTTGAAGGCTTTTTTTGCATCTATTGATATGATCATATGATTCTTAGTTTTGAATATGTTTATGTGGTATATCACATTAATCGATTTGCATATGGTGAACTTTCACTGTACTTTTGGGATGAAGCCCATTTGATCATGGTATATCATCTTTTTACTACATTGCTGTATTTGTTTCGCTAGTATCTTATTTAGGATTTTTGCACCTGTGTTCATGAGAGATATTCGTGTGTAGATTTCTATTTTTGTGTTATCTTTACCAAGTTTTGGTATCAGGGTAATATCAGCCTCATAAAATGAGTTGGGAAGGATGGCCTTTTCTTCTAATTTTTGAAAGAGTTTGAGGAGAATAGCTTTAAATCTTCTTTAAATCTGTGGTAGAATTCACTGGTGAAGCCATCTACTGCTGGACTTTTACTTTTTAATAGGTTTTTGATGATTGTTTCAATTCCATACTGCTGATCAGTATATTTATATTTTCCAGTTCTTGATTCAGTCAAGGAAGGTTGTATCTTTCTAAGTACTGGTCCATTTTTTCTATGTTATTAAATTTGGTGTTATATACTTTTTCATAGTATTCTTGTACGATTCTTTGTATTTCTCCAGTGTCTGTTGTAATTTTAACTCTTTCATCCCTGATTTTGTTTATTTGTGTCCTTCATCTTTTTTCTTTAGTGAATCTAGCCAGGGGTTGTCAATTTTATTAACCTTCTCAAAGAAATATCTCTTTGTTGCATTTATTTTTTCTATCGTTTTTTTTTTTCTTGTTGTTTTCAGCTTCATTTAAATCTGGTCTAATTTTGATGATTTCTTTCCTTCTGCTGATTTTCAGCTTCATTTGTTCTTCCTATTCTAGTTTTTTTAAGATGAAGTGTTAAGTTGTTTAATTGGGCTCTTTATTCCTGTTGGTGGTAGGCCTGTAATGACATGGACTTTCCTCTTATGACTGCTTTTGCCGTGTTACAAAAGTTTTGATATGTTGTACTATTGTTATCATTCATTTCTATGTATCTCTTGATCTGTCCTTTTATTTTTTCTCTGACGCAGTCATTCTTCAGTAGCATGTTGTTTAATCTCCATGTATTTGTTGTTCTTCCCACTTTCTTTAACAGTGCTCTCTAGTTTCAAAGCACTATGATCAGAGAATATGGTTGGTATGATTTCAACCCTCTTATATTTGTTGAGGCTATTTCTGTGTCCCAGTATGTGATCAATCCTTGAGAATGTCCCATGTGCACGAGAGAAGAATGTATAATCAGCTGTTTCAGGATGAAAGGCTCTGTAAATGTCAATTATGTCCAGTTGGTCTAATGTATCCTGTTTCCTTTCCTGATGATATCAGCTAGTTCTTTTAATTCTCTTTCATTACTTTTCATTCTTTAGTTTCTCTCTTCTTTCTGATTTATTTCTAGATTTCTGTTTTCAATAATCACAGATCCTTTCCTCCAATTGGTAGACTCCATTTCCCAAGTTTGCTATTTCATTCTTCATCTCTTTCAGTGTGTTCTTCATCTCCAGAAGTTCTAATTGGTTCTTTTTGAGGGTCTCAAACTCCTTGCTAAGGAACTCGTTCTACTGATCTAATTGTTTTTTCAATTCCTAGAATTGTTAATATTTTGAATCTCATTGAGTTTTTTTCAGAAGAACCATCCTGAATTCTGCGTCATTTAAGTTGTATATTTCTATGTCTTTAAGCTTATTTTCTGGAGATTTTTCTCTTTCTTTCTGAGCTATGTTGTCACCTTGGTTGTTCATGGTGTTTAATGGACTATTTCTCCACCTGGGCATTAATGGAAGCATATTCTGCTTTTATCAAGAAGATTTTTAATATAAATGTCTCTCTTTAGCCTGTTGCATTTTTGATTTGTTTGTTTGTTCGTTTGTTTGTTTGTTTTAGTTTCCAGTAGGTGGCATCTAAGTCTCTTGGATCTTTTTGCTTTATATAAAGTCTTAATAATGCCTTTTTTTCTTATAAATATTCAATCACACTCACAACCCTCAGTCTCAGTCCCTGTCAGTGTTAAGGACAGTTTCAATAGTGTTTTCTCAGATTAACATGGGGCTCTGCGGTGTTTGGTGTTGGAGGAAAAGCGGGGAGGTGCCCTCTGGGTATGAGGATGCGAGCTGCAACTCAGCTTTGCATTTCGTAACCATGGCTGGTAATAATAAGCTGTTGTTTCTCTGCTGTCACCACTTCTGTGCTGTCTGTCCTGATCCCTGGGCACTGCTGCTTCATGGAGCTCACAGCTCTCTTGGTCAGGGCTATTCAGGGAATCCACCATACCTTCTCTCCTCCCCCTCTTCTTGCAGGGAGCTCAGGCAGCTGGGGGAGGCAGCTTCTTTCTTTCTCCCAGTCTAACACCAGACGGCCAGGTACTGACCTGTGGTAGCTCTTATTCACAGATCTCTGTCTCAGATATGCATGCATGCAGATTGGGTAATTTTGTTGATTTTTAGGTGTTCAGCTTATTGTTTCAGGAGGAGAGATCTGGGGACGTCTCTCACTCTGCCTCATCACTCTCTTAAGCATTTTTAAGTGTACTGTTCAGTGGCATTAAATACTCAAGGTGTGGTATAATCATCACCACATTCTGTGTCTGGAACTTTTTCATCATCAGAAACAGAAACTCTGTACCCGTTAAACAATAATCACCTGGTAAACTTTAGCCTATATTCTGTCTCAACAGATTGCCTGTTCCCCATAAGTGGTATCTTACAATATCTACCATTTTTTGTCTGGCTTGTTTCATCTAGCACAATGTCCTTAAAATTTATTTATTTATTTATTTATGAATTTGACCTGTTAATATTTTGTTAGGAATGTTTATATCTATATTCATGAGAGATATTTGTAAGTATTTTTCTTTTCTTTTTTGGGGTAATACCCTTGTAACATTTTGAATCAAGTTTATACTGGTATTATAAAAAGTGTTAATAAAAATGTAATGTTCACTTTCCATAAGTTTACAAGAAAGAGTAATGTACTATGTAAACAAAAAAAAATTGAATCCAAGGATGATTAACATTGTGATTATATCAACCTCTGTATCTAATTTATTTCCAAATTTTATTTTTGTAAAATAATTTTGAGAAAGTTACAATTCATGCAGAAAATAGCTACAAATAAAAATCAATTTTAATTAGTTTACTTTATATATAAAGATTTTTTTAAGTAGGTAGAGATGGCAGGAGTATTTAGGATCTGAAGAAAAATAATTAAATCTTAACAAGAACAGATTGATGAGTCATAGTAAAATGTATAGTTAGCACATTGAATTTATGCATTTTGTTACATTATCATGATGGCTTAAAGGTATTTAATAAAATAATTTGAATATAACTTTTTTAGAATGCTTCCCTTCTGCCCCCTTAACACATCTCTCAGGTTCCATGGCACTTGCTTTTTTGTTATAGCTATAGATTAATTGTTAAAGATACCTAGTGATTTCAAAAGAAATTTTTAGTTTAGAATTAACTTTTGGTAATTTGGGACATTGACACTAAAATATAAGCAAAATGTTTATATATTAGTTTACTTTCAGGTGATGACTACTACTAAAATATGTTGACAGTGGTTTAATGTTTACACAGGGCCAATTTCTTTATTGGCAATTTCTTGTAAAAAGATTTTAGTGTCCCGTTGTTTCTCCAGAACATTTTTCTTCTCTAATCAGCCTCTTTATGACTTCCTTGAACTCCATATTTCTTAATGTATAGATCAGCAAGTTCAAGCTGGTAGGAACAATTGAATAAAAGATAATGAGAATTTTACCCTCATCCTGAGATGGACTGTTTCCTAGTTGTATGTACATGTAGATAACAATTCCATAGAAGAGGGATACCACAATGACATGAGAGGAACAGGTCCCAAATGCTTTTTGTCTCCCTGTTGCGGATTTGATCTTGAGCACAGCTACAGCAATGAAGCCATAAGAAAACAAAATGAGAAGAAGTGATGTAAAGATAATAAAAAACACAATGCAAATAAGATTTCTTCCATGGCTGTGGTGTCTACACAAGCAATCTTCACCATTGCAGCTATTTCACAAAAATTGTGATCCACGTGGTAGTTTCCACATCGAGGAAGACTCGCAGCATAGAAGAAAAGTATCATGCTGTTAATGATACCAATTACCTAGGTCATGGCCACCAGGCCTTAACAGAGTTAGGGGTTCATTATGGTCAGATAGTGCAGAGGCTTACAGACAGCATTAAATTGGTCATAAGACATCACAGCCAGAAGCATATATTCAACTGTGCGTAGTGTAACATCGGTGAAAAATTGAAAGGCACAACCACCAAAAGTCATTTCTTTGTCTTTACCCCACATATCGACCAACATCTGTGGGACTATATTTGTGGTGTAACAGAGATCCAAGATGGCCAAATTTCTAAGGATGAAGAACATAGGGGTTTGTAGACATTCATCTAGTAATAGAAGTAGGATAATGGCCATGTCCCATCAAGGCAAGAGAGTAGAAGAAAAAGACAATCCCAGAGGTGATCATCTCCAGCTGAGGCTGCCCAGGGAATCCAAGTAGTACAAATCCACCAAAGTAGCTATTATTGACCATTTTCTGATTTTCTTAATATCAATTGTGAAATAAAAAATCAACATATTAGAGCCATAGTGAACATATTTATAAACAATATTACTAGTATATATCTAGGATAAAACATATTATGGAATGAAGTAAAACATCAGTATATTTATCTCATCATTATTCTAATTCTTTTTCTGTTTAATCCAATTAAGTCTAAAATTTATCCCCAGAGCAATTTGCCTACAGAGTCTATACTCTCAATTATGTTTTCTACTTTTGTAACAAGGCAAAAAAAAAAAAACCCTGCAGAAGTCTATAGGTAAAGCCTGAGAATGATGTCTGAATAAAACCAGATGGATTTCCCTTTATTAACTGAGATGATGGGAAAGAGACTGAAAATTTGTAACAAATTATTACTTCCTTCATCTAAGAGTTTATAGAAAATCCAGTTTTCATATCTCTTATGTTTTTTTCCCTAACGTTTAAGCTGCAGAGGTTTAATCCTGCTCCCCATTTTCACTTTGCTATCTAAATCTTTGACCTTATATTAAGAACACAATCCCATTTACAATTTCATCAAAGATTAAAATACCGAGGAATACATTCAACTGGGAAGGTGAAAGACCTGTACTCTGAAAACTACAAGACATTGAAGAAGGAAATTGAAGAAGACACAAATAAATGGAAGGATATACATTGCTCATGGATTGGAAGGATTAATATTGTTAAAATGACCATATCACCTAAAGCAATCTACACATTCAATTCAATTCCTAGCAAATGCCAATGTCATTCTCCTAAGAACTAGAAAAAATGATCCTAAAATTTATGTGGAACCACAAAAGACACAGAAAAGCCAAAGCAATCTTAGAAAGAAGAAGGTTGGAGGTGTCATGCTCTCTGATCTCAAACTATATTACAAAGCTATACAAATCAAAGTAGTATGATACTGTCACAAAGAAGGACACATACATCAATGGAACAAATTAGAAAGCCCAGAAATAAACCCTCATTTGTATAGTCAACTAATCTGTGATAAAGGAAATAAAAATATACAATGAAGTAATGACAGCCTCTTCAACAAGTGGTGTTGGGAAAACTGGATGGATACATACAAAAAATTAAACTGGACCACTCTCTTACACCATATACAAAAATAAGCTCCAAATAGGTTAAAGACTTAAATGTAAAGCCCAAAACCATTAAATTCCTAGGAGAAAACAGAGAAAGTAAATCATTTGACATCAGTTTGAATAATATCTTTTGGACATGTCTCTTTGAGCAAGGGAAACAAAAGCAAAAATAAACAAATGGGACTTCATCAAACTAAAAATCTGCACAGCAATGGAATCCTTCAACAACAACAAAAAAAGACAACCTACTGAATGAAATAAGATATTTGCAAATGACACTTCCAATAAGGAGCTGATATCCAAAAGATGTAAGAAATTCATACAACTCAATAACAAAAAATAAACAGTCTAATAGAAAAATGGGCAGGGGACACTAAAAGTTTCTCCAAAGAAGTTATACAAATTGGCCAACAGACATATGAAAAGATACCCAACATCACTAATCATCAGAGAAATGCAAATCAAAACCATGAAATATCACTTCACACCAGTCAGAATGGCTATTATCAAAAAGTTAACAAATACATTTGTTGAAAAAGATGTAGAGAAAAGGGAACACTTGTGAGCCGTTGGTGGGACTGTAAACTGGTGCAGCCCCTGCCAGAGCCAGCCGGGCAGAGTCGAACAGTCCTGAGTGGGGGAGTGAGGGTTAGGAAAAAAAGACAGAGAAGAGAGAAAGATCTCGGGAGGGCATACAGTCAAAGCTGTAGCACCGAGTTTATTTAGCACCATCCTGATATACCCTAGCAAGCATGGGAAACAGCTCAAAAAATGTTAGTTATGCACAATAACCTTGCCAACGTTACACAGGGAGCCTAACACTATCTCTGCATTCCGCATCCCTTTCTTTAAGGCCAAGGAACAATCAACTTCTCTGTTCTCGTCTCCAGGTGTTCTTTTTGTGTCAGCAGACTTCTTAGCTTTACTGTGCGAATATCCTGCTTGGCTCTCAAGCCTGAAAACGGCTCCCAACAAGCCCCTATGGAAAACAGTACAGAGATTCCTCAAAAAACTAAAAATAGATATTCCATTGTGCCCAGCAATTGCACTTCTGCATATTAATTCAAAGAAATTGAAAACACTAATCAAGAAAGATATATGAACCCCTAGGTTCATCGCAGCATTATTTACAATAGCCAAGATATGGAAGCAACCTAGATGTCCATTGATATACATAAACACACACACACACACACACACACACACACACACACACACACAATGGAATACTATACAGCAATAAAAAGAATGAAACCTCACCACTTGTGACAACATAGATGGGTCTAGAGGGTATTATGCTAAGTGAAATGTCAGGCACAAAAAGACAAATACCATATTATTTAACTTATATATAGAATCTAAAAAAAAGGAACAAACAAAACAAAATGAAAACAAACTCATATAAACAGAGACCAAAGGGATGGTTACTAGAAGGAAGGAGGTCAGGGATGGGTGAAAAGGGGAAGAAGAATATAGTCAATAATATTGTAATAAGTTTGTACAGTAAAAGATGATTACTGGAATTAGTAAGGTGATCATATTTAAGGTATAAAAATGTCAAATCACTGTATTATATACCTGAAATTAATATAACCAACATACTGTATACTAACTATACTTAAACTTTGTTAAATAAATAAAAATAAAATTCAAACTCTTTTCTTTCATCTCACAACTTGTATTTTTGTTTCCCCACCCCTAGCCAGAACTAGAAATCTCCCTTTCACTGCTGCTGCTATTTTTTCATCACTATTTTTGATTTCATCTTCTACCACTTCTTATGGAGTAATTCTTTTAAAATGTATTTATTTCTTAATTTTATACTCAATCTCTAATATTCACTTGTGTACTTTTCCTCATCTTATAAAAATTTTGGTTCTAGTATTCATGCATTTAAAATGTAAAAACACTTCAGGAGGAGGAATTGTATTATTTTTGTATTTATATCCCTAGTTGACTCTCCTTAAGATTAACGCAGAGAAAAAAATTTTAAACGTTTGATATTTGTTTTAAAAAACTTTGATGACCATGCTTGGTTCTTTCCCTTTATAGCTAAAAAAAAGTAGTGCATTTTTAAAACTCAACCCAAATACTCAACTAAGAATGGTCTCTCAAATGAACACAAATTCCTTGTTTCTAAACCACTTTTCTCTTCTAGATTGTATTTTTATTTGAACTCTCTATCGCAAGTTAATATCCCATATATTTGAGCTGCCCTTTGCCTTCATAAATAATTCTTTTGGTTTTTCATTAGCATTTCTCCCACTGCAACTTCCATGCCTTTCCTCCTTTCACCCTGCATTCATCTCCAAAGTTCTCTAATTGGATATTTGATCTTTTATTTCCTCTACATCTATAACTTAATTTGCTAATTTTGCACTCATAACTAACAATTCTGTTTTGTCTGGCCCATTCATTAATTTTAGTTAATTCCTGGGCATTTCCACCAAATTTTGTAGCAATAACTTCCCATATCACATATATACAAAATTGAATTAATTATATTTTACCTTTTAAAACAAAGGTTAACCCACAGATTAATACACTTACTTCAGGTAGATGCCTCACAAAGTATCTCCTTGGTTCTTAACAAATGTTTGTTGAAATAAATTTATAAATCTTGGGAATACACATTACAAACACAAATATTCATTTTTATTTCAGGTCTATATTTCATTAGAAATCAACATAACACTTAATATATCTCTCAAACTTAGAAGTACAAAAGCTTAAGCTTTTGTGAAAATTTCTTTAAGTTTCATAAAATGCGTTAAAGATGACAATTTCTTTTCTCACTTACCTTAATTTAGTGAGATTTCTGTGGTGATGATTTAACCAAAGATTTTTCTGGAGAAAAAAAAATCTAATTTTTCTAAAGTAGGAACTGTTTCCTTCTCCTTCACCTAAATTAAACTGAGGATATAATTCTTCATTACTTATACCATTCCTCCCACTTACCATTGGGATCCTACATGATTGTGGCAGGAGGCAGTCCCTGACTGTCATCTTATTCAGTTCATTTACCCATCCAAGAAGAATTCTCCCATTTATATGCTTCAGAGAAGAATATCTTCAATGTAAAATATAACAGTAATTTTCTCTAAACAGCAATAATGAAATACATTGAGTCTGGGAAAACCTTGAGGAAAATGGGTTACTTCATTAACGATGTGTATTGTAAAATTCCTCAAGGGAGAAGATTATTTAAACATATTTCCCAGAAGAAATGTTACAGATTTCCATAGTTAACCAATTTCTTCTCAACTTTTAGTGGAAACTAAATTTATCATAATTATTATAAATAATATTAATGTAAGAGCAAATGAATAATTACAACACTGCAAAAATACATTTCTATATATGGTTACTGATGAAAAGCATTCATCAGTAATGCTTTTATTGATGGTATTATTATTTCATTTTATATGGAAGAACATTATGTGTCTAGAAGTTATAGATTATCACAGGTAACACAGGTGAGGAATACTACAGATGAGACACACAAATCTCCATATAATAATGATTACAAGTTTTATGTTTTCTATCATATCCACTTTTGTATAACTTTAACTTTCAAATATATTTCAATAACAATTAAATTTCTAATTTTTGCAAAGAAAGTTACCTTTAACAATAGATGAAACTCTTATCAGTGTACCAGTGTCACTACCACAGATAGAAAAGTGAGAGAATTGTAGTGGTAATTGATAGACTTATGCCTGAAAACAATATTTTATTATTTAAACTTTTGCCTGCTACTTTCATTGAAAGCACACTGCTCAATTATATACTCTTTGGAAATTGCCATTTTATAGGTATGTGTTCCCCCCAACCAAAAACCTTTCTACAGTTTTTATTATTAAACATCTTTAGTAATAGGTCAGAGAATTTGTCTTGTCAGTTATCCCAAAGATTATAATGGCAGTAAAAAAAAATCTTGTATTAACATGGTTAAAAATCATTACTACACCTTATGTTCTGAGAAATAACCTCAATACAACAAAGAGAATAATAAAGCAGAAATGCAAATTTCATTTAAAAAGCTGACCTCTGGGGAGACTGGTCAAGATGGCATAGAAAATAGAGGCTGTGCACGCCTCCTTTCACATCCACACCAAAATTATAATGAAACTACTGAGCAACATGGAGTCACCTGGGGTCTGGCTGAACTAGAAACAAAAATAAGAGGTCACCTTAAACCAGTAGGAGGGGCAGAGACATGAAATGGCCTGGTCCCTCCACTGTGTGTGGAGATGGAGAATCAAGAGGGTGGTCATGGCTGCAGAGCCCTTTCTCACACCTGAGGAGCGAGGGGTCCCAGTCCCACCATGGGCTTCCCAGCACAGGGTTCCAGTGCTGGAAATAAAGTCTCCACAAATTCTGGCTGTGAAAATCAGTGGAGTTTGCAGCTGAGTGAGACAGAAGCTGTGGAAGTCACAGACATTCCTCTTAATGGGCCCATGCCCAGACTTACTGCTGATAGATTTCCTCACTCTGAGCTCTAACTTTTGGGCAGCTGCTCAAGGAGCACCAGGGACATACAGGAAGGCACTGAGTTGTGGGTGAGGATTGGAAAGGAAGCTTTCTCTGAGACAGAAGTGCTGGCAGTATCCATTGTTCCTTTGTTGAGCCCTCCCCACTCCCAGTCTATGGATGCAAGCACCACCATAGCCAAGGCACCATCAAATGGGATAACACAGATGGCTCTGCCCAGGTGATTCTGAGACTTCACCTCTCCCAACTTGTGGGCCCACCAGGGCCACTTCCAGTGGTTTATTCCATATAAATGGCTTGTCTTGGTTCTTGCTAGAAACTCCTAAAATCTCTCAAAGGCTCATGAAGCCCAAAGAAGCAGCATCTGTCTTCAGTGTGCTCTGTACCTCTTGCTGAGCAGTCCCAAGCCCTGCACTAGTGGCAATCAGCCTTGGTTTCTGGCTTGGCCTCTTGCGGCACCTATAAGCCCAGTACAGGTGGCAGCCATCTGTGAATTGCTTAGTGACTGTTACAAGGTGGCCCCGGAGGTACACAGGCTATGGCTGAACTTGTTCTGTAGTTGGAACCCTCTTAGGACTGTGCCATTGGGCCCCACAGGAAACCTACTATATAAAGTCTCTCTACTAAGATCAGGTGACTTAGGAGCCCAACCTAATACATAGAAACAGACATAGGGAGACAGCCAAAATGGGTAGACAAAGAAGCATGTCCCAATGAAAGAACAGAATAAAACTATAGGAAAAAAAAACTCAACAAAATAGAGACAAGCAATCTACCAGACGCAGAATTCAAAACACCTGTTATAAGGATGCTCAATGAACTTAAAGGAAGAGTAGATGAACTCAGTGAGAAGTTTAACAAAGAGATAAAAAACATAAAAATGGAGGTGGAAAACATAAAAGTAAATCAGTCAGAAATGAAGAATACAATATCTGAGATGAAGAGTACATTACAGGGAATCAACAGAGAGGATGAAGTAGAGGATCAAATCAGCAATTTAGAAGATGGGGTAGTGGAGGACACCCAATTAGAACAGCAAAAAGAAAAAGAATCGAAAAAATTCAGGGTAGTTTAAGGAGCCTCTGGGACAACATTAAGCATACCAACATTCATGTCATAGGGGTACCAGAAGGAGAAAAGAGAGAGCAAGGGATTGAAAACCTATTTAAATAAATAGTGATTGAAAACTTCCCTAACTTGGTGAAGGAAATAGACATACAACCCCAGGAAGATTGGAGAGTCTCAAACAAGATGAACCTAAAGAAGCCCACACCAAGACACATCATAATCCAAATGCCAAGCTTAAAGACAAAGAGAATCTTAAAAGCAGCAAAAGAAAAAGTTATTTATCTACAAGGGCACTCCCATATGGTTGTCAGTTGATTTCTCAAAAGAAACTTTGCAGGTCGAAGGGATTAGCACAAAATATTCAAATGATGAAAAGCAAGGACGTACAACCAAGACTACTCTACTCAGCAAAGCTATCATTTGGAATCAAAGGACAGATAAACAGCTTCCCAGACAAGAAGAAGCTAAATGAGTTCATTATCACCAAGCCAGTATTACAGAAAATATTTGAGGAACTACTTTAAGAAGAAGAAAAAAAATATGTATCAAAAATATGAATAAAGAATTAAAATAACCACATACCTTAAACAAGTATTTCAAATGAAAAAAAATTAAATGCTTCAATCAAAAGATAGAGTGGCTAAAAGGATAAGAAAACAAGACCTTACATAGTCTGCTTACAAGAGACTCACTATAGATTAAAATACACACACAGCTGGAAGAAAAAGGGATGGAAAAAGATATTTCATGATGGACCTAGAGGGTATTGTACTGAGTGAAGTAAGTCAGATAGAGAAAGACAAAGGCCATATGATTTCTTGTATATGTGGAACCTAAACAAACAAACAAACAAACAAACAAACAGAAAAATCCCAGAAACAAATTCATAAAAATAGAGAATATTTTGAAGGTTATTAAATGGGAGGGGGATTGTGAGCATGGGCAAAAAATGGGGAAAGGATTAAGAATTACAAACTTGTAGTTACAAAATAGTCATGGAGATATTAAGTACAGCTTAAAGAATATAGTCAATAATATTATAATAACTATGTACAGTGCCAAAGGGGTAGTAGATTTACTGGAGTGATCACTTTGTGAGTTATATAGATGTCTAATCACTGTGTCATACACCTGACCCTAATATAATATTGCATGTCAATTATAATTGAAAAATAAAAATATTATTAAATAAAAAAGAACAATGTTCACCAATAAAAATATTTGTTGTATATCAGGCTAAGCACTTTCCATGGTTTGTATGCTAGGAAACACATGGTGTACATACAGAAAAGAGAGCACATTTACGTTTGAGGAGACATTAATAAAGATATTATTTACAAAGGTGAAGGTAAGAACAGCAAGGGGCAAGAATGGGTCACCAGAACTTGGAGAGAATTGCATGAAGAGAATCACCTAAGAGCAGCTGTGGCCTTCTTTATAGGCCACCCAGAACGGGGGGAGCTGAGGAAATAATTTTCCTGACCTCATGCTCTTCTTGCCCTCAGGTCTCCTGCCAGTGCTCCCACAGGCCAAGAAAACTCTGGGGAAGGAGTCCATTGATATGGTCCATGAACACTAAAAAAGGGGGAAGAAAGGATATGAGAGGAAGGAACTGATTATATAATTTTTGCAACAGCCGTAAGTGATGTGTACTACTATTATCCCACTTTCAGATGAGGAAACTGGAACTTAGAGAATTTAAGTTACTTGCTGACAGTTGGCATGTGGTGAAGAAGGGGTCTAGATCTAAACAGTCCCAATCATGAGCCATGTAGCTCACTGCTACAAAGTTGAAAAGACTGTCTTAGATCATGTGAAAAGCTGGACCAATGTCAAAAGAAAGAGCAAACATTTTCCAGTTCTGCCAAGCTCCAGAGGCCACATTCAACCCATGACACCATATGAGCACCTATGACATAGTGACTCATGAGAGGCAAGCACTTAGGATTTATCCTCATAATTACAAAGTGGAGAAGTAAGGACATCAACAATACTGAACAGTAATTGAAGTATTCAACTGGTTATTACTTAAGGAGAGGAAGCAGTTATCCTTAGAAATTAACAGTTTTCACAGTGACATGCAAAATAGCAAGGAGGAGGCCAGTATTTGCAGAATGGCATTTTGTAAAACCCCAGCGGTCACTAGAGATATTCTGAGGGTTTACATTGTTAGAAATATTGCGGTATCTGCATTCATCTTGATTTTTAAAGGCCATAAAATAAAATAATTAGGTAAAATTTTTTTCTATTAAAAAAAAAAAACAGAGTAGTCTGAAGACAGAGTTTTTATCATGGGCTCTTTCAAAGTATGTAGTCACTTTTCACTTATCTAAATGCTATTGGCCCAAATAGGGGCTTTAGAGCAACACATCTTTGATTTAATTATTATTGTTTATTATTACTTAATTTATGCTCTTACTAGATAGGTTAAAGTTAAGTAGCATCAGAAAAACAAGAAATTAGTAATCATGAAAATAAGGATAAATCTACGATTTTCCCTCAGATTGGTACTTTCTAGATTCATACACTGATTTATCTGATCAGAATTTTAAAACCACACTTGCCAGCATGTGTCTACTACCTCAACTCTCATTACTCCATAAAGGAACTTCAGTGGTGACTATAGTTGATTTGACTTTTGATTGATTGAAGGTGATATGATGGTTTATTTGCAGAGAAATCTTACAAATAGAAGCCTTGAAATTTTTTATTAACTTGTCATTTGGAAACAAAACAGGAAAACATTAAAAATAAACTTAAAAGTAAAAAATCCAAGCATTCCAAACAATCAAGTCATGAACCTATTTATTTCAAAATCTATTTGATGCTATAATACATGTTAAATCCCACTCTCTACTTTAATAACCATTCAATCCTCAAAATAAATAAAATATAATATCCTTTTAAAAATGCATTTATTCATATTATTAATTCAAAGTATATTAAATAGTGTCTATCCTTTTTAAAAGAGAAAAGTTGGCATTTCTTTTTACATATAAAGAAATTTCTATTGACGATTATTTTTAAACTTATTCAAGTCGAAATATTTTTTTAATTAAGTTTATTGGATAACTTTGGTTAATAGAATTATATAATTTTCAGGTGTACATTATAATTTGACATCTGTATATTCTATTGTGTGATTACCACCCAAAGTCCAGTTTCCTTCATCTACCATATATTTGATCCCCTTTACCCACTTCACCATCCTCCTACTCCCTTATATTTGACCCCCTTTACCCCATCTACCTCCCCTCTCCTCCCCTACTCCCCACACTCTGGTAACCACTAGTCTATTGTCCATGTCCATGAGTCTCTGTTTGTTTATCCTGTTCATTTGTTTGTTTTAGGTTTATATCCCACATGTAAGTGATATCATGTGGTTTTCAACTTTTCATGTCTGGCTTATTTCACTTAGCATGATTATCTTGGGGTCCATTCATATTGTCGCGAATGGTAGTATTTCATCTCTTCTTAAGGCTGAGTAATATTCCATTGTATATATGTACCATAGCTTCTTTAGCCAATTATCTATTGTAGGACACTTCAGTGCTTCCATGACCTGGCCACTGTGAATAATGTTGCTATGAACATTAGTGTGCAAATATCTTTATGGCTATGAGTTTTCAAGTCTTTGAGGTAAATACCCAGTAGAGGGATTTCTGGATCATATGGTAGATCAATTCTTAGTTTTTTGAAGAACCTCCATACTGTTTTCCATAGTTGCTGTACCAATTCGCAGTCCCACCAGCAGTGTATGAGGGTTCCTATTTCTCTACATCTTCTCCAGTATTTGTTATTAATTGTCCTGTTGATTATAGCTATTCTAACAGGTGTGAGATGGTATCTTACTGTGGTTTTGATTTGCATTTCCCCAAAGCTAGCTATGTTCAGTATCTTTTCATATACGTGTTGGCCATTTGTATGTCCTCTGGAGAGAAGTGTCTGGTCAGATCCACTGCCCATTTTTTGATTGTATCATTTGTTTTTTTGTTGTTATTGAGTTGTGTGAGTTCTTTGTATATTTTGGATATTAGGCCCTTGTTGGAGATATTGCTTGCAAATATATTTTCTCATTCAATGGTTGTCTCTTTACCTTGTTGATGATTTCTTTTGCTGAGCAGAAGATTTTTATTTGGTGTAGTCCCATTCATTTATTTTTGCTTTTACTTCCCTTGCTTTTGAGGTCAAATTCATAAAATTCTCTTTAAGTCCAAGGTCTTTGAGTTTAGTTCCTATGTTTTCTTCTCTGTATTTTATTGTTTCAGGTCTTATACTCAGGTCCTTACTCCATTCTGAGTTACTTTTGGTGTGTGGTGATAGACAACAGTCTAGTTTCATTCTTTTGCAGGTGGCTTTCCAGTTTTCCCAGCCATTTATTGAAGAGACTTTCCTTCCTCCACTGTATGTTTTTGGCCCTTTTATCAAAAATTATTTGCCCATATAAATATGGATTTACTTCTGGACTCTTGATTCTGTTCCACTAGTTCATGTGTCTGTTTTTCTGCCAATACCATGCCATTTTGATTACTGTCACTTTGTAGTATAATTTGAAGTTGGGAAGAGTGATGCCTCCAGCCTTGTTCTTTTTTATCAGGATGGTTTTGGCAATTTGGGGTCTTTTGTGCTTCCATATGAATTTGATGATTTTTTGTTCTATTTCTTTAAAAAAGGCCAATTGGGATTTTCATGGAGGTTGCATTAAATCTGTATAATGCTTTAGATAATATGATCAGTTTAACTATGTTGATTCTTCCAATCCAAGAACACGAAATATCTTTCCATTTCTTTGTATCTTCTGCTATTTCTTTTAATAGGGTCTTATAGTTTTCATTTTATAGGTTTCACATGCTTCGTTAAATTTATTCCTATGAATTTTATTCTTTTTGCTATATCTGACACTTTGTTGTTGGAGTATAGGAATGCTGTGGATTTTTGAACATTGATTTTGTATTCAGAACCTTACTGAATTTGCTTATTGTTTCTAGTAGTGTTCTTGTGGAGTCTTTAGGGTTTTTTTATATACAAAATCATGTCATCTACAAATAGTGACGGTTTGGCTTCTTTGTTTCCTATTTGGATGCCTTTTATATCTTTTTTTTGTCTGATTGCACTCGCTAGGACCTCCAATGTTATATTGAATAACAGTGACGATAGTGGACAGCCTTGTCTTGTTCCTGATCTTAGAGGGAAGGTTTTTAGGTTTTCACCATTAAGTATAATGTTGGCTGAGGGTTTGTCATAGATGGCCTTTATTATGTTCAGGTATTTTCCTTCTATACTGATTTTGTTAAGTGTTTTGATCATAAATGGATGATGTGGGGGTGGCTCCATAGTGTAGTGGTTAGCATGTCTGCTTTACATGCAGAGGTCCTTGGTTTGGGCCCCAGTTGGAGCCACGGACCATATCCCAGGTGCCCCTGGGCCCCATGTGCACCAGGCCCCCCTAGGGCGCCAGGGATGCCAGGCCCCGGGTGCACCAGGTCCTGGGTGCATGCCGTGTATGTGTGGGAGGAGACACCCCACCTTCAGAGATCCAGTTCTTAAAGCAAAACAGCAACAACCACAGGTCAGGGGTGGAAGCGGGGAGGGGGGGGTGGAGGACTTGAAGAGGGGGACTAAATAAATAAATGAATGCTGTATCTTGTCAAAGGCTTTTTCTGCATCTATTGATATGATTATGATTCTTAGTTTTGAATTTGTTTGTCTGGTGTAACACGTTAATTGATTTGCGTATGTTGAACCATTCTTGAGCCCCTAAGATGAAGCCCACTTGATTGTGGTGTATAATCTTTTTAATTTTTTGCTGTATTCAGTTTGCTGGTGTCTTTAGGATTTTTCATTTGTGTTCATGAGAGATATTAGCCTGTAGTTTTCTTTTTTTGTGTTATCCTTACCAGGTGTTGGTATCAGGGTAATACTGGCCTCATAAAATGAATTGGGAAGTATTGCCTCTTCTTCAAATTTTTGGAAGAGTTTGAGGAGAATAGGTATTAAATCTTCTTTGAATGTTTGGTAGAATTCACTGGTGAAGCCATAGGTCCTGGACTTTTACTTCTTGGTGGGTTTTTGATGATCATTTCAATTTCCTTACTGCTGAATGGTCTATTTAGATTTTCCAGATCTACTTTAGTCAGTCTAGGAAGGTTGTATTTTTCTAAGTACTGGTCCATTTCTTCTAGGCTATTAAATTAGGTGTTATAGACTTTTTCAAAGTATTCCTGTATGATCCTTTGCATTTCTGTGATGTCAGTCATAATTTCCCATTTTTCATCCCTGAATTTGTTTATTTGTGTCCTTTGTCTTTTTTTTTTTATTGAGTCTAGCTAGGGGTTTGTCAATTTTATTAACCTTCTCAAAGAACCAGCTCTTTGTTCATATATTTTTTCTTTTTTCCTTGTTTTCAATTTCATTTCTTTCTGCTCTAATTTTGATTATTTCATTCCTTCTGCTGACTTTAGGCTTCATTTGTTGTTCCTTTTCTAGTTTTTTAAGATGAAACATTTTGTTATTTGGGCTTGTTCTTGTTTTTGGAGGTAGATCTGTAATGGTATGAACTTTTCTCTTATGACTGCTTTTGCCATGTTACAAAAGTTTTGATATGTTATACTATCATTATCATTCGTTTCTATATATCTCTTGATCTCTCTTTTTATTTCTTCTCTCATCCAGTTATTCTTCAGTAGCATGTTGTTTAATCTCCATATATTTGTGGTTCTTTCTGATTTCTTTCTGCAGTTTCTCTCTAGTTTCAAAGCATTATGATCAGATTATATAGTTGGTATGATTTCAACCCTCTTATATATGTTGAGGCTATCTCTGTGTCCCAGTATGTGGTTGATTCTTGAGAATGTTCCATGGGCACTAGAGGAGAATGTTTAAACAGCTGTTTCAGAATGAAAGGCTCTGTAAATGTCAGTTATGTCCAGCTGGTAATGTATCATTTAAGAATGTTATTTCCTTATCAATTTTCTGTTTAGATGATCTGTCCATATCCAACAGCGGGGTATTTAAGTCCCCTATACTATGATAGTGTTTTCCCTGTTTCTCCCTTTAGTTCTCTTAGTAATTGCTTTACATATTTTGGGTCTGCATGTTTGGGAGCATAGATATTAATAAGTGTTATATCTTCTTGGTGCATGCTTCCCTTTATCATAATGAAATGTCCCTAAATATCTTTCTTTACTTTTTTCATTTTGAAATCTATTTCATCTGATGTTAGTGCCACTACTCCCACTTTCCTCTGAAAGCCATTTTTTTGAAATATATTTTTCAACCCTTTCATTTTGAGTCTATATTTGTCTTTGGAGCTGAGATGTGTCTCCTGGAGGCAGCATATGGTTGGGTTTTGTTTTATGATCCATTCTTCAACTCTGTGCCTTTTTATTGGTGAGTTCAATCCATTTACATTTAGGGTGATTATTAAAATATGAGGTTTTCCTATAGCCATTTTATCTTTTGCTTTCTGGTACCTCGGTGTTTCCATTGCTTCCTTGTCCTTGTGTTTCTGTTTTCTTTATTTTTGTTGGTTTTTGTGGATTTTCCCTCTA
Source organism: Eidolon dupreanum (assembly GCA_028627145.1). Taxonomy (NCBI): domain Eukaryota; kingdom Metazoa; phylum Chordata; class Mammalia; order Chiroptera; family Pteropodidae; genus Eidolon; species Eidolon dupreanum. Next base: position 82,272,953 of record CM053502.1, read on the forward strand.
GTCCTTCTTGTTTTATATTATATACTTCAGTTCTGAATTTTTGGTATGTGGTTACTATTATGACTCTGTAAAGGATAGTTATATATACAGTCGTCCAGTTTCTACTGAGCATGTCTTATCTCCATTCCCCTTTGCAAATTTGGATCTTTGAATACCCCCTTTTCAGTCATCATTATCTCAATTTGTCCCTATGTATGCTGAATGTTCATTACTTTCTTGTTATAACAATTTTCTTCTTATTATTTAAGCTTATAATGCCCTGTTCTTAGTAAGGGTTGCACTCTTCTGCTTCTATTTGCCTGATAGTCACTTTACTCCTAATTATGTTTTTTTTTTTTTGTCTTTTTATTTTGGATGAACTGACCCCTTTAGTATTTCCTGTAGTGCAGGCCTTATAGTGAGAATTTCCTCAATTTTTGTATGTCTGGAAAAGTCTTAATTTCTCCTTCATATCTAGAGGAGAGCTTAGCTGGATACATTATTCTAGGCTGGTAGTTCCTTTCACTTAATAGTTTAAATATTTGATTCCATTCCTTTCTGGTTTTTAAGGTTTATGCTGAGAAGTCCGAGAATAATCTAATGGTTTTTGTTTTTATAAGTTATCATTTTTTTCTTTCTAGCTGCCTTGAGAATTCTGTCTTTGTCATTGATTTTTGATAATTTTAATATAATGTGTCTTGGTGAAGACCTTTTTGGGTTGAGATAATTGGGTGTTCTGTTGACTTCTTGAATTCCAAGCTCCAGGTCATTCCTTAGATTAGGGAAATTGTTGTCAACTATTTGTCTGAAAATGCTTTCTAATCCCAGTTCCTTTTCCTCACCTTCAATAATATGCATTATTCTTATATTTCCTCTCCTGATGGTATCAGCTATTTCTTGAATTTCTCTTTCATTATTTTTCATTCTTCAGTTTCTCTCTTCTTCCTTTTTATTTATTTCTAAGTTTCTGTCTTCGATATCATTGATTCTTTCCTCCATTTGGTTGGAAGCTATTTCCCAGGCTTGCTACGTCATTTTTTTTTTCTTGCAGTGTCTTTTTTATCTCCAGAAGTTCTATTTGTTTCTTTTTGAGGGGTTCAATCTCTTTGCTCTGCTCATCTAGGTGTTTTTTCAGTTCCTGAAATTGTTAATATGAATCATTTCAGTACTCACTGAGCTTTTTGAAAATTACCATCCTGAATTCTCTATCATTTAAGTTACATACTTCTATGTCTATAAACTTATTTTCTGGAGATTTTTCTCTCTTTTCTGAGAAGCCTTGTCACCTTGGTTGTTCATGGTGTTTAATGGACTGTTTCTCTGCCTGGGCATTAATAGAAATGTATTCTGCAGAAAATGTATTTTCCAGAAAGAAGATTTATTATATAAAGTTCTCTTTTTGGCCTGTTGTAAAGAAGGCACTTTTTTGTATTTCCAGTAGGTGATGTCTTAGCCTCTTAGATACCTGCTTTATATAAAGCTTTAAAAATGCCTTTTATTATCTTATAAATATTTAATCACTCTTGCTTCCTTCGGTTTCAGTCCCTGTCAGGGTTAGCAACAGTTTTGGTAGCATTTGTTAATATTCTCCTGGGGCTTCGTGGTGATCGATCTCAGAAGATATGGGGAGGGGGCCCTCTGGGTTGAGGGTTGGGGGCTGTGGCTCAGTCTCAGTTTTGCAACCACGATTGGTAAAAATCCACTGTGTTTCTCTGTCAGCTGCTTCTCTGCTTTCTGCCCTGATGACTGGGCCCTGCAGCCAGCCGTCCCTGGGGAGCTCACAGATATCCCAGGCAGGACTGACTGTTCAGGGAACTCACCACAGAAACTTGCTGCTCCTTCTCCCCTCCCCTTCCTCCTTCAGGAAGCTCCAGCAGCTGAGTGAGGTAGCTTCTTTATTTCTCCCAGTCCACTGCTTGACACCAGAGGTTCTGATCTGTGGTAGCTCTTATGCATAGATTCCACGTTCAGATATGCTGGTGTGCAGCTTGGGTGTTTTTTGTTGTTGTTGAGTTTTAGATGTTCAGCTTATTGTTGTTTCAAGGGGAGAAGTCTGGGGACATCTCTCACTCCTCCATGTTTCCTGAAATCCTCAAAATATTTTTAAATAAAATCACTTCTTTATGATATGTCATGAAAGAGATAATGAAGTTATTTATCAAACTGACAAGGGAATTCAAGAAGCGTAGCTGTGTATAGTAGACATTTGTTGCTTTTTTTCCATTCAGAGTCATTTTTTCTTCTGGCAATGTTTCCTGAAGTCTATTTTGAGAAATTCTCCCTCCCAGCCATAGTCCCATATGGTTTAGGTAAAGCTGACCTCGCTCCTGCCTTGTTAATGGTCACCTTGACCCAAACCAAGAAAATAAAAATGCAAAGGGATTGGGGGAAGATGGCAGACTTGGTAAAAGCAGGGTTCATTTCTTCCCAGGTTGGCATTGAAATTACAACCAAATTATAAAATAATCAAAGTGGAGAATTACCTGAAGTCCAGCTGATCTAACACCTACATCTGATAATATAAAGGAGACACATCGAAGACAGTAGGAGGGGCAAAGTCGTGAATCCGGCTGGACCCACATCTGTGAGTGGTGGAAGATTACCAGGAGAGAGACCAAGGCTGCACAGCCTTTTCTGAAAGAGAAGGGTGTTCTGGTCTCATCTGGGAGCTCTCCAGCCCAGGGTCCAGCCCAGGGAAGAGAAGATTCCAATATCTCTGACTATAGAAACCAGAGGGGATTCTGGCTGTCTGGGTGAAATAAAAGGAGACTCAGTCCTTAGACATCCCTTTGAAGGACCTGCGCATAGGCTTTCTGACCTGTGGACACTCATCCAGGACACCTGTGGTGGGTCAGAGGCTCACACAAGATTCATTCTGAGAAAGCCTGCATTACCTGCCATCAGAAAGAGGGCTGGAAATGCAGACACCATTGTGCTCCCCTACAAGGCAATCTACAGACCGCTCCAGCTTGACTGTGCAGGCCTCTCCCACAGAGCCATTGGGAAGTGCTGGTTAGAAGGGATCAGCCCACCCTGCCCGACCTATAGATTGCCAGGGGCATTTGTCATTATATGACTGCCAAGCCCTGCTCTGATTAAAGGCCAAGCATTCCCAGAGGCAGCCAGCACTGTGAGCCACGTTTCAGAGGTAGGGTCAAGCAGATCACTGCTGCCAACACAAACTTGGGCAGATATCGGGGTCCTGTGGTCCAGTCTCAGGCAGCAGCAAGACCAGTTTCAGAGACTTACAAGCAACTGACAGGCAGTATAAGGCCTGGAGGAGCACTAGTCCCTCTGCTAAACTGTTATAGGTCAGGGACAGGCAATAACCAAGAGCTGCCTGCAGCATTGTCTCTTCCATTTACCTATAGATCCAGCATAGGCAACAACCATCTGCAGATTGCTTTGTAGTTCCCACCAGGTAGTCCTGAGCATCAAAAGCAGCGGCTGACATTGGCTTACAGGGGAGCCCTCCCAACAGGCCACAAAACCAACACATCTGGAGGCTGTCACCAGACCACAACAGAGAAACTCCTGACTAGTCCCATTAATGATACACATAAAGGGTGATTGCAACGAGTACACAAGCCTGCTAGGGCAAATCCCACTCAGTGGAGTCAACCCCACACAGCAACTCTTATCTTGAGGCTGCAACTAATTCCCACAATTAGTCAGCCTGAACGTCAATCCCACCCATTGATCTACTATCAACAATAAAGTCTTAGCGACAACAGAAGATCACACACAACCTACACAACGGTCATGTCCAGAGCTCCCAGCACAAAGGATCAGGGAGAGTGTGCCACTGGGCCAAACAGAACACCTTCCACATTAGGCCATCTGGCCAAGGCTGAGAGACAAAACTAATATTCCTGACACATAAAAACGAACACAGAGAGGCTAATAAAATGAGAAAACAAAGAAACATGCCAAAACTGGAACAACAGAAGAAAACTCCAGAAAATAAGCTAAATGAAATGGAGGCAAGCAATCTACCAGAGACAGAGTTCAGAATAACGGTTATAAGGATGCTCAACAAACTTATGGAGAAGATGGATGAGCACAGTGAGAACCTCAACACAGAGACAGTAAACATTAAAAAAAAAAACATAGAAACCATAAAGAGGAACCAGACAGAAATGAAGAATACAATAACTGAAATGAAGAATACACTAGAAGAATTCAACAGTAGATTGGACAACGCATAGATCGATTCAGCGAGTTGGAAGACAAAGTAGCAGGATATAACCAATCAGAACAACAAAAAGAAAAAGGAATTTTTAAAAATGAGGATAGTTTAAGAGACCTCTGGGACAACACGAAGCATAACAATATCCGATTATAGGAGTACCTGAAGAGGAGGAGAGAGAGCAAGGGATTGAGAATCTATTTGAAAAAATAATGACAGAAAAATTTCTTAACCTGGCAAAGGAATTAGACCTACAAGTTCAGGAAGCACAAAGAATCCCAAACAAGAGGAATTCAAACAGACCTACACCAAGACACATCATAATTAAAATGCCAAAGGTCAAAGACAAAGAGAGAATCTTAAAAGCAGCAAGAGAAAGGAAGCTGGTTACTTACAAGGGGATCCCCATAAGAATGTCTGCTGACTTTTCAATAGAAACTTTGCAGGCATAAGGGATTGGCAAGAAATATTCAAAGTTATAAAAAACAAGACTCTATAACCACAAATACTCTACCCAGGAAGTCTTTCAATTAAAATGGAAGTTGAGATAAAGAGCTTACCAGACAATAAAAAGCTTAAGGAATTCATCACCAACAAGCCAACATTACAAGAAATGTGAAAAGGACTTCTGTTAAAAAAGAAAGGCTAAAAAAGAAAATAGAAATAACAAATATGAATAATAAAATGGCAGTAACATTTACCTATCAGTAATCACTTTAAATGTAAATGGTTAAATACTTCAATCAAAAGACATAAGGTAGCCAAACAGATAAGAAAACAAGACTCATGCATATGCTGTCTACAAGAGACCTACTTCAGATCAAACGACACTCACAGACTGAAAGTAAAGGGATGGAAAAAGATATTTCACCTGAATGGAAATAAAAAAAAAAAGCTGGGGTAGCAATACCTATATCAGACTATATCAGATAAAATAGACTTTAAAACAAAGGCTATAATAAGAGACCAAAAAAAAAAGGGCAGTAGATAATGATACAGGGATCAATAAATCAAGAGCACATAACCCTAGTAAGCATATACACATCCAACACAGAAGCACCTACGTACATAAAGCAATTATTGACTGACATAAAAGGAGAGATCAATAGTAATACACTCATAGTAGGAGACTTTAACATTGCGTTGACACCAATGGACAGATCTTCCAAAAAAGAATCAACAAGGAAACAATGGGCCTAAAGGACACACTAGACAAGATGAATTTAATGGATATTTTCAAAGCATTTTACCCCAAAGCAGAAAAATATATGTTCTTCTCAAGTGCACATGGAACATTTTCTAGGATACAGCACATGTTAGGACACAAATCAAGTCTCAATAAATTTAAGATTAAATTAATATCAACTGTCTTCTCTGATCACAATGGTTTAAAACTAGATATCAACTACAAGAAAAAAAACTGGAAAATATACAAACACATGGAGGTTAAATAACATGCTACTAAACAATAAATGGGTTTTTAATGAGATCAAGGAAGAAATCAAAAGATACCTAGAAACAAATGAAAATGAAAACACAACAACTCAAAATCTGTGGGACACGGTGAAAGCTGTCCTAAGAAGGAAATTCATAGCAATACAGGCCTACCTCAAAAAACAAACAAAAAAGCTCAAATAAACAATCTAACCTTACTATTAAAAAAAAAAAACTAGAAAAAGAACAGCAAGCAAAGCCCAAAGTGAATAGAAGGAAAGAAATAATAAAGATCAGAGCAGAAATAAATGAAATAGAGTCTAGAAAAACAATACAAAAGATTAATGAAACCAAGAGTTGGTTCTTTGAAAGGATAAACAAAATTGACAGACCCTTAGTCAGACTCATCAAGGAAAAAAGAGAGAGGACTCAAATCAATAAAATTGAAAATGAAAGAGGAGAAGTAACCACAGACTCCACAGAAATACAGAGGATCATAAGAAAATACTATGAGCAATTATATGCCAACAAATTGGACAACCTAGAAGAAATGGACATATTCCTTAGAAACACACAATCTCCCAAGACCGAGTCAAGAAGAAACAGAAAATCTGAACTGACTGATTACCACCAATGAAATAGAATCGGTAATCAAAAACCCCCCAAAAAACAAAGTCCTGGACCAGATGACTTCATAGGTGAATTTACCAAAGATTCAAAGAATTATCACCTATTTTTCTCAAACTATTCCAAAAATTCAAGAAGAGGGAAGGCTCCCTAACTTCTTTTATGAAGCCACCATTACTTTGATTCCAAAACCAGACATTACCAAAAAAGAAAACTATAGGCCAATATCTCTTATGAATATTGATGCAAAAATCCTCAACAAAATATTAGCAAACTGAATTCAGCAACATATTAAATATATCATACGCCATAATCAAGTTGGATGTATTCCTGGGATGCAAGTTTGGTTCAATATCCACAAATCAATTAATGTGATATACCATGTTAACAAATCAGAAGATAAAAACCATATGATCATATCAATAAATGCAGGAAAAGCGTTTGACAAAATTCAGCATCCATTTATGATAAAAACTCACAGAAAGTGGTAACAGAGAGAACATACCTCAACATAATAAAGGCCATATATGACAAACCTACAGCTAACATCATACTCAACGGGGACAGGCTAAAAGCATTTTCCTTAATCACAGGAACAAGACAAGGATACCCATTTTCATCACTCCTTTTCAATATTGTATTGGAAGTCTTAGCCATAGCAATATGACAAGAAAGAAAAATAAAGGCATCCAAATTGGAAAGGAAGAAGTATAGTATATATAGAAAACCCTAAAGATTCCACCCAAAAAACTGCTAGAACTGATCAATGAATTCAGTAAAATAGCAGGTTACAAAATAAATATTGAGAAGTAAGTGGCGTTTTTGTACACTAACAATGAACTTTCAGAAAGAGAAATTAAGGGAAAAAATCCCATTTATAATTGCATCAAAAAAATACCTAGAGTCAAAATAACCAAGAAGGTTGAGATCTATTTTCAGAAAATTATAAGTCATTGAAAAAAGAAATTGAAGAAGATACAAATAAATGTAAGCATACACCGTGTTCATGGGTAGAAAGAATCAACATCATTTAAATGGCCATATTACACAAAGCAATCTATAGATACAATGCAATCCCTATCAAAATACCAATGGCATTTTTCAGAGAGCTAGAATGAATAATCCTAAAATTTATATGGAGCCATAAAAAAAAAACAAAACAAAACAAAAAAAAAAAAAAAAAAAACAGAAAAGCCACAGCAATCTTGAGAAAGAAGAACAAAGTTCGAGGTATCACACTACCTGATATCAAACTATACTACAAGGCTACAATAATCAAAACAGCATGGCACTGGCTTAAAAACAGATACATTTATCAATGGAACAGAATAGAAAACCCAGAAATAAATCCATGCCTATATATTCACTTAATATATGACAAAGGAGGTAAGAATATACAATAAGGTAAAGATAGTCTCTTCAACAAATGGTGTTGGGAAAATTGGACAGATGCATACAAAAAAAAAAAGACTCTGGACCACCTTCTTACACCGTATATAAGAATAGCCTCAAAATTAATTAAAGACTTAAATGTAAGACTTGAAACCATAAAACTTCTAGAAGAAAACATAAGCAGTATATTCTGTCATTACTAACAGGAATTTCTTTTCAGATATATCTCCTCGGTCAAGGGAAACAAAAGACAAAATAAACAAATGGGACTACATCAAACTAAAAAGTGTTTGTACAGCAAAGGAGACCATCAACAAAACAAAAAGACAACTGACTGTTTGGGAGAAGATAATTGGTAATGATACATCTGATAAGGGGTTAATATCCAAAATATATAAAGAACTTATACAACTCAACGACAAAAAAAAACAAACAATCCAGTTTGAAAAATGGACAGAAGACCTGAACAGATACTTCTCCAAAGAGGAAATACAGATGGCTAATAGACATATGAAAAGATGCTCAAGGTCGCTAAGCATCAGAGAAATGCTAATTAAAACCATAAGGAGATAATACCTGACACCCATCAGAATGGCTATCATCAATAAATTTAAAAAATAACAAGTGTTGGTGAGGATGCAGAGAAATGGGAACCCTCATACGTTGTTGGTTGGATTGCAAATTAGTACAGCCTCAATGGAAAACAGTCTGGAGGTTTCTTGAAATATTAAAAATGGATATACCTTTTAACCCAGCAATTGCACTTCTGGGTATTTATCCAAAAAAACGAAGACAACAATTCATAAAGATCTATGCATCCCAATATTCATGGCAGCAAAATTTACAATAGCCAAGATATGGAAGCAACCTAAAACCCCATCAATAAAAGATTGCATAAAGAAGTTATGGTTCATATATGCAATGGAATATTACTCATCCATTAAAAAAATGAAATCCTTCCATTTGCAATGACATGGATGGACCTAGAGTTTATTATGCTGAGTGAAATAAGTCAGACAGAGTAAGGTAAATACCATATGATTTCACTTTTATGTGGAATCTAAGGAGCAAAAAGAACAAACTAATCAAAAACAGGCTCACAAATATAGTGGACAATTTGGCGACGGACTGAGGGGAGGAGAGGCTGGGGGGCTGGGAAAATGGGGTGAAGGGTTAAAAAGTACAAATTAGTAGTTGATAGTTGGTCATGGAGATAGGGATCATGGCATAGGGAATGCAGTTAGCATTAATAATGATGGCTAGGTGGAGGGTCAGGGGATTGGGGAGCAATTGTGGGGATCATTTTATGAACTATATAGATATATAGTTCATATATATAGATATATACTGTATACCAGAAACTAATTTAAATGAATAAATTTTTTAAAAAAGAAAAGAAAAATGTAGAATGACCCAAAATGAGCTAATGGCTTTTACTGGAACCAGGAGAATAAAGAATCTTTGTTTTGGCTGGAGCCACTGAGATTGAAGGATATAAGGCTGGAATTATCTTGGCACTGCATATTAAGAGCCAGCCTGAGAAGAAAGCAATACAGAGAAAAGCAGAGCCAAGTGATAGATAGAGACAGATTCCTAATGACATGTGTGAGCCCCTGGACTCAGCTATTACTGAACTCTAGATTTTTCAGTTACATCAGGTAATAACTTGATGACCTTGAGTAAATCGCTTTGTTTCTCTGGACATCTATGTCCTCATCTGTAAAATAAAGTCATTAGACTAAAAAAAAAAGTCGACCTCTGAAACATAGATCCCAGAATAGGTTTCTCCCCAACACAAATATTCTGAAATAGTTAGTTCAGAAAAAAATAGCAACTTATCTAAATATAGTAATAAAGAATAAATGAGTTCCAGATCTATAAAGTATGATGATGATGATGATGATGATGATGATAAAAATATATGAAATGGTCTAATATCAAATGAAAAACACTAATCTCATTCTTCAAACTGTTATTATGCAGAAAATGAGGATTGAGGATCATACTTCATTAAAAAAAACTAAATAATTCTATGAAGCCAGAACACGAGACATTAAATATAAGAACTTATAAAATATATGGTGATAGAATGAGATAAAACAATAATGTAGTACAGCTCAGGAGAAGAAACAAGAAAAAATACAATAGAAATAAAATAAAAATTTTAAACAGATGATAGAAAAGGCTGAGAAAAATCTTAAAAGAAAGGAAGATTAAGAAGTTGAATAAAATGGGAGGGGGGTTGTGAGCATGGGCAAAAAATGGGGAAAGGATTAAGAATTACAAACTTGTAGTTACAAAATAGTCATGGAGATATTAAGTACAGCTTAAAGAATATAGTCAATAATATTATAATAACTATGTACAGTGCCAAAGGGGTAGTAGATTTACTGGAGTGATCACTTTGTGAGTTATATAGATGTCCCTTATTGAAGGAGTTGCTTGTAAATATATTTTCCCATTGAAATGGTTGTCTCTTTACCTTGTTGACGATTTCTTTTGCTGTGCAAAATCTTTTTAGATTGATGTAGTCCCATTCATTTATTTTTGCTTTTACTTCCTTTGCCTTTGAGGTCGAATTAATAAAATCCTCTTTAAGTCCAAGGTCCTTGAGTTTCATTCCTATGTTTTCTTCTATGCATTTTATTTTTTCAGGCCTTATATTCAGGTCCTTAATCCATTTGAGTTAATTTTGGTGTGTGGTGATAGACAACAGTCCAGTTTCATTCTTTTGCAGGAGGCTTTCCAGTTTTCCCAGCACCATTTATTGAAGAGGTTTTCCTTTCTCCACTGTATGTTTTTGCCCGTTTTGTCGAAAATTATTTGCTCATATAAATATGGGTTTACTTCTGGACTCTTTGATTCTGTTCCACTTGTTTGTGTGTTTGTTTTGCTGCCAATACCATGTCGTTTTGATTACTGTTTTTTGTAATATAATTTGAAGTTGGGTAGAGCGATGCCTCCAGTCTCGTTCTTTCTTCTTAGGATGACTTTGGCAATTCGGAGTTTTTTGTGCTTCCATAAAAATCTGATGATTTTTCATTCCATTTATTTTAAAGATGCCAATGAGATTTTGATGGAGATTGCATTAAATCTGTATAATGCTAAGGTCAAATTTATAAAAACCTCTTTAAGTCCAAGGTCCATGAGATTCATTCCTATGTTTTCTCCTCAGCAATTTTATTGTTTCAGGTCTTATATTCAGGTCCTTAATCCATTTTGAGTTACTTTTAGTGTGTGGCAAGAGACAACAGTCTAGTTTCATTCTTTTGCAGGTGGCCTTCCAGTTTTCCCAGCACTATTTTTTGAAGAGATTTTTCTTTCTCCACTCTATATTTTTTACTTTTTTGTCAAAAATTATTTGCCCACATAAATATGGGTTTACTTCTGGACTCTCGATTCTGTCCCACTAGTCTGTGGGTCTGTTTTTCAGCCAATCAATACTATACCATTTTGATTATTGTCACTTCGCAGTATAATTTAAAGTCAAAGAGAGCGATGCCTCCAGTCTCATTCTTTTTTCTCAGGATGGTTTTGGCAATTCGGGGTCTTTTGTGCTTCCATACAAATCTGATGATTTTTTGTTCTATTTCTTAAGAAAATGTCATAACTATTTTCATGGGGGATTGCATTAACTCTGTATAATGCTTTAGGTAATGAGGTCATTTTAACTATATTGAGTCTTCCAACCTAAGAACATGAATATCTTTCCATTTCTTTGTATGGTCTTTGTTTTCTTTTAATAGATTCTTATAGTTTTCCTTATATAGGTTCTTCACATGTTCATTAGATTTATTCACAGGTATTCTATTATTTTTGTTGCAATTGCAAAAGGAATTATTTTTCCACTTCTTTTTCTGACACTTCATTATTAGATTTAATAACACTATGGATTTTTGAACATTGATTTTGTATCCAGGATTTTACTATATTTGCTTATTGTTTCTAATAGTGTTCTTGTGGAGTCTTTAGGGTTTTCAATATAGAGAATCAGGTCATCCGCAAATAGTGAATTGATCTCATATAATGAGTTACTAGTATTGCCTTCTCTTTGATTTTGGAAGTTTTAGGAGAATAGGTATTAAATCTTCTTTAAATGTTTGATGGAGTTCACTAGTGAAGCCATATGGTCTGGAGTTTTTCTTTTTAGTAGGTTTTTGATGATTGTTTCAATTCCATACTGCTGATCCATCTCCTTAGATGTTTCAGTTCTTCTTGATTCAGTCTAAGAAGGTTGTATGTTTCTAAGTACTTGTCCATTTCTTCTAGCTTATTAAAGTTGGTGTTATATACTTTTTTAGAGTATTCTTGTATGATCCTTTGTATTTCTGCAGTGTCTGTAATAATTTCTCTTTTCATCCCTGATTTTGTTTATTTGTATCCTTTCTCTCTTTTTTTTTTAGTGAGTCTAGCCAGGAGTTTGCCAATTTTATTAACTTTCTCAAAGAACCAGATCTTTGCTGCATTTATTTTTTCTATTGTTTTTTTGTTTGTTTGTTTGTTTGTTTGTTTTCAATTTCATTTAATTCTGCTCTACTTTTGATTATTTCTCTCCTGCTGATTTTAGGCTTCATTTGTTCTTCCTATTTTAATTTTTAAGATGAAGTGTTAGGTTGTTTATTTAGGCTCAGTCTTATTTTTGGAGGTAGGCCTATAATGATATAAACTTTCCTCTTATGACCACTTTTGCCGCGTCTCAAAAGTTTTGATATGTTGCACTATCATTATCATTATCATTATCATTATCATTATCATTATATGTATCTCTTGATCTCTCTTTTTATTTCTTCTCTGACCCAGTCATTCTTCAGTAGCGTGTTGTTTAATCTCCATGTATTTATGGTTTTTTCCCTCTTTCTTTTTGCAGTCAATCTCTAGTTTTAATGCATTATGATCAGAGAATAGGGTTGGTATGATTTCAAATCTCTTATATTTGTTGAAGCTATCTCTGTGTCCCAGTACGTAGTCAGTCCTTGAGAATATATGATGTGTACTAGAGAAGAGTGTATAAGCAGCTGTTTCAGGATGAAAAGCTCTGTAAATGTCAATTATGTCCAATTGGTCCAGTGTCATTTAAGGATGTTATTTCCTTATTGATTTTCTGTTTGGATGATATGTCCATATCCGACAGTGGGGTAGATAGGTCCCCTACTATGATAGTGTTTTGATCTGTTTATCCCTTTAATTCTCTTAGTAATTGCTTTACATATTTTGGGGCTCCCTGACTGAGAGCATAGATATCAACAAGCATTCTGTCTTCTTGTTGCATGATTCCCTTTATCATTATGAAGTGTCTCTCAGTATCTTTCTTTACCTTTTTTATTTTGAGGTCTATTTTGTCTGATATAAATACCACTACTCCCACTTTTCTCTGAATGTCATTTGCTTGAAATATCATTTTCCATTCTTTAATGTTGTCTGTGTTTGTCTTTGGAACTGTGATGTGTCTTCTGGAGGCAGCATATGGTTGCATTATGTTTTTTGATCCAGTCTTCTACTCTGTACCTTTTTATTAGTGAGTTCAGTTCATTTACATTTTGGGTGATTATTGAAAAATGAGGTCTTTTTATCTTCATTTTATCTTTTGCTTTCTAGTAATTCGGCATTTGCATTGCTTCTTTGTCTTTATGTGTCTTTTTTTTAATTGGTTGGTTGGGTTTTGTGGATTTTTTCTCTGAGTCCTTCTTGTTTTATGTTATACACTTCAATTCTGAGTCTTTGGCCTGTGTTTACCATTACAAATATGTAACAGATAGTTATATACATAGTAGTCCATTTTTTTCTTCATGTGCCTTATCTCCATTTGCCTTTGCGAATTTGGATTTTTGAATCCTCCCCTTTTCTGTTATTGTTGTCTCAGTTTTTCCCTATGTATGCTGAACATTCATTACTATCTTGCTATAGCAAATCTCTTCTTATTGTTTAAGCTTATAATGCCCTGTTCTTAGTAAGGATTGCACTCCTCTGCTTCTATCTGCCTGCTAGTCGCTTTACTCTTAGTTATGTGTTTCTTTCATCATTTCGTTTTAGGTGAGCTGACCCCTTTCATTATTTTCTGTAATGCAGGCTTCATAGTAGAGAATTACCTCAATTTTTGTATGTCTGGAAAGGCCTTTATTTCTCCTTCATATCTAAAGGAGAGCTGTGCTAGATACATTATTCTTAACTGGCAATTCCTTTCATTTAATAATTTGAATATTTGATTCCACTTCTTTCTGGCTTGTGTTGAGAAGTCTGACAATAATCTAGTGGGTTTTCCTTTATAGGTTACCATCTTCTTTTCCCTGGCTGCCCTGAAAATTCTGTCTTTTTTCTTGATTTTTGATGATTTTAATATAGTGTGTCTTGGAGAAGGCCTTTTTGAGTTGAGATAATTGGGTATTCTATTGCTTTCTTGAGTGAGCTCCAGCTCATTCCTTAGATTTGGGAAACTCTCATCAACTATTTGTTTTAAAATGCTTTTTAATCCCTGCTCTTTTTCTTTCCTTTTTAGAATACCCATTATTCTTATGTTTATTTTCCTGATGATATCAGCTACTTCTTGTATATCTCTTTCATTACTTTTCATTCTTCGGTTTCTCTCTTCTATCTTATGATTTATTTCTAAATTTTTGTCTTTGACATCACTGATCCTTTCCTCTAATTTGTTCACTCTATTTTCCAAGCTTGCTATCTCATTCTTCATCTCTTTCAGTTTGTTCTTCCTCTCCAGAAGTTTTATTTGGTTCTTTTTGAGGTTTATTAAAAAATTCATTCTGCTAATCTAATTGTTCTTTCAATTCCTGGAATTGTTGATATAGAATATTTTGGATCTCACTGAGTGTTTTCAGAAGTACCATCCTGAATTCTCTGTCATTTAAGTTGGATGTTTCTATGTCTTATTTTCTCCAGCTTATTTTCTGGATATTTTTGTCTTTCTTTCTGAGCTATGTTGTCACCTTGGTTGTTCATGGTGTTTAATGGACTATTTCTCTACCTGGGCATTAATGGAAGTGCATTCTCTTTTTTCCAGAACAACAGTTATTACATAAAGGTCTCTCTTTAGCCTGTTTCTGAGAAGGCAGTTGTTTATTTTGTATGTGTGAGGGATTCCAGTAAGTGGCATCTAAGTCTCTTGGGTCCCTGCTTTATGTAAAGCCTTAATAATCCCTTTTTTTCCTAAGAGATGTTTAATAACACTCTCTACCCTCTGTCTCAGTCCCTGTCAATGTTTGCAACAGTTTAAGTAGTGTTTACTCAGATTCCCCTGGAGCTCCACAGTGTTCGGTGTTGGAGGATATGTGATGAGGTTGGGGTATTGGGCTGTGGCTGGTAATAATCAACTGTTTCTTCTCTGCCATCCTCACCTCTCTGCTTTCTGCCCTGATCCCTGGGCACTGCTGCTTGGGGAGCTCACAGTTCTCTCAAGCAGAGCTATTCAGGGATACCATCACACCTTCTCTCCTTCTTCTCCTCCTTCACTGAGCTCTGGCTGTGAGCGACAGCTTTTTTGTTTCTACTAGTCTACTGTTTATGACCTGTGGTAGCCCTTATTTGCAGATCCCTCTCTCAGATGTGCTGGCGTGCAGTTTGAATGTTTTTTGTTGAGTTTCAGATGTTCAGCTTATTGTTGTTTCAAGGGGAGAGATCTGGGGATGTCTCTCACTCCACCAAGTTTCTGACATCACTCCCAATTTGAAATAATTTGACCTCTATGAACTATTCTTTAATCATGTAAATTTATTATACATCTATAAAAAGAATCCTGTGACATGAATTGAGGAAAATGTATCATGGCGAAGTTTTATTTATTGCAGAAAATCAAAAGAAGGCTTAATATTTAAAATTATATAATAAGATTTACCACTATACTTGAATGAAATTAGAAAAAATATTATATGATAAACTGATGGAGGAATATAAAATGTATGATAAAATTTAGCACCTCACAAAAATATATTTTTTTAAATAGAAAAAGTCTTTAACACAAACCTGTGGTAAATCATTAAAGGTGAACTATGAATGATTTCCTCTGGAGTCAGTGAATGGAACAAGAATCATTTCTATCACTTTTATTCAGTATTCTACATGAAAACCTGGCCAATGAAGTAAGAAAAAAAAAGAAAACTAAAAAGGAAGTATTAGAAAGAAATAATTTATCATTATTTTTAAATGGTTTAGTAAGTTATATTTAAAAATCTAAAAAGATCTACAGATAATTTATTAGAGTTAATAAATTAACTTTGCAAAGTCATTTGGTACCAAATCAATGTATAAAAACATATTTCTATACACTAGTACCAACTATAAAAATAAAAATTTGAAAAAATACATTTTACAATAGCATCAGAAACATTAAATATCTAGGAAAGAAAATCTTTATGAAAAAGTATGCTGGGAGTTCAGTCAAGATAGCGTAGAAGGTAGAAGCTATATGCTTGCCTCTTCTCATCAGCACACCAAAATTATGACAAAACTACAAAACGACCATCACTGAGAGTTGTCTGAGTTCTAGCTGAACAACAGTTCAATGGGGACAAACATAAGAGGCCACCTTGAGATTGGTAGGAGGGATGGAGTTGCAAAATGCGCTGGTCCTATAACTGTAGGTAGTGGTGGAGAATCAGGAGAGTTACCTTGACAGCAGAGCTCTTCCCTGACTCCCTGTCCTGGAAGGAGCAAGTGGTCTTGGTTCCACAATGGGCTTCCCAGCCCAGGATTTCAGTGCCATGAAAAGAATTCCCCACAACCCCTGGCTGTAAAAACCAGCAGAGATTATGGATAAGTGAGACAGAAAGCTACAGGAGTCACAAACATTCCTCTTAAAGGACCTGCACACAGTCTTACTCAGTGACAAATTCACTCTCTCTGAGTTCTAGCATTTGCTTGAAGATTGCAAGAGACGCATGGGGAGAAATTGAGCTGTCTGAATTCAGGGAGAGGCCTGGAGGGGCAGCTTTCTCTGACAGAAATGTGGGCAGTATCCATTGGTCCTTCGTTGAGCCCTCCCCACTCCCAGAATGTGAATACAGGCAATTGCCATATCTGAGTCTCCATCAACCTGGATAACACAGGTTGCTTCACCCAGGTGATTCCCTGAGACCCTGCCCTCCCAATGTATGGGCTCACTCAAGCTGCCTTTAGTGGTTTGTTCCATACAAATGGATGTCTTGGCTCATGCTATGGACTTTCCTAAAATCTCTCAGAAGCTCACAAAACCCAAAGAAATAGTATCTGGCCTCAGCGTACCCTGTACCTCTTGCTCAGCAGCCTCAAGCCCATAACTAGCAGCAGCCAGCCTCGGTTCCTGACTTGGCCTCTCAAAGGACCTATAAGCCCAGCACAGGTGGCAGCTGTCTGTGGATTACTTAGTGACTGTTACTAGGTGGCCATGGAAGTGCACAGGCTGCAGCTGTGCACAGTCTGCTACTGGGCACTTCTCAAGAGGCTCTTGGGCTGGCATATCTAGTGGCCTGCTTCAACCCGTGCTGGAGCTGGTGCATCATCCAGGGAAGCATCTAAAAAGGACACCACTGGAAAGGCAAACTGAGCAGGCACCAGGGCCCTGCTAAAGTGAATCCTTCTCCCTAAAGTCAGCCCTTCACTGGCTAATCTTCACAACAAATCAGCTCAAGTGTCAGTCCCTCCCATTAGCATGAAAACAACAACCAAGGCTCAACTACAACAGAAGGTCACACAAAACCAATCTAAGGGACACACCTGAAACACATGGCTAGAGTGACCAGGAAAGACTTTGCCACTGGGCCCCACAGAATACCTGCTACATAAGGCCACTCTACTGAAAACAGGTAACTTAGGAACTCTACCCAATACATTGAAATAAACACAGAGAGGCAGCCAAAATGGGGAGATGCAGAAACGTGTCCCAAATGAAAAAAACAGACAAAGTACCAGAAAAGGAACTCAATGAATGGAGACAAGCAATCTACCAGACGCACAGTTCAAAACACTTATTATAAGGCTGCTCAATGAACTTAGGGTAAGAGCAGATGAATTTAGTGAGAACTTTAACAAAGAGATAGAAAACATAAAAATAGAGTTAGAGAACGTAAAAGGAAACCAGTCAGAAATGAAGAATACAATATCTGAGATGAAGAGAACATTAGAGGAAATCAACAGGGTGGATGAAGTAGATTATCAAATCAGCAATTTAGAAGATGGAATAGTGGAAGACATCCAATCAGAACAGCAACAAGAAAAAAGAATCCAAAAAAAAAAAAACAGGATAGGTTAAGTAGCCTCTGAGACAACAACAAACATATCAATATTCACGTCATAGGGGTACCAGAAGAAGAGAGAGCAAGGGATTGAAAACCTATTTAAATAAATAATGATAAAAAACTTTCCTAACCTGGTGAAGGAACTAGACATACAACCTTAGGAAGCACAGAGAGTCTCAAACAAGATGAGCCCAAAGAGGCCCACAGCAATACACATCATAATTCAATTGCCGAACCCAAAGACAAAAAAAGAATCTGAAAAGCAGCAAGAGAAATGCAGTTAGTTACCTACAAGGGAGCTCCCATAAGACTGGCAGCTCATTTCTTAACAGAAACTTGAAGGCCAGAAAAGCTTGGCACAAAATATTCAAAGTAATGAAAAGCAAGGACTTACAACCAAAATTACTCTATCCAACAAATTTGTCATTTAGAATCAAAGGACAGGTAAAGACTTTCCCAGACAAGAAAAAGCTGAGTTCATCACCAGCAAGCCAGTATTATGGGATATGTTAAATGGATTTCTTTAAGAAGAAGAAAAATATGTATCAACAATATGAATAAAAAATGGCAATAACTGCATACCTGTCAACAAGTATTTCAAATGAAAAAAAAATTAAATGCTACAATCAAAAGATAGGGTGGTTTAATGGATAAGAAAACAAGACCCTTACATAGGCTACCTATAAAAGACTCACTTCAGATCAAAAGACACACACAGACTAACAGTAAAGAGATGGAAAAGGTTATTTTATGAAATGGAAATGAAAAAAAAAGTCTGGAGTAGGAATATTTATACAAAGTAGGCTTTAAACAAAGGTTATAATAAGAGACATAAAGGACCCAGTAATCCCACTTCTGAGTGTTTACCCAAACAAACCCAAAATACTACTTTGAAGGGACATGTGCATCCATATGTTTATTGCAGCATTATTTACAATATCCAAGATAAGAAGTAACCTGGGTGTTCATCAATGGTTGAATGGATAAAAAAGAGGTGGTACATATATACAATGGACTATCAATCAGCCATAATAAATAAATTAACAAACAAACAAACGAAATCTTTACATCTGCAACAACATGGATGGATTTGGAGGGTATCGTGTTGAGTGAAGTCAGATAGAAAAAGACAAATGCCATATGATTTTTACCTGGGGAATCGAAAGAACAAAATAAACAAAACAGAAACAACCTAATAGATATAGATAACATTTTGAGAGTTATCACATGAGAGTAAGGTTGGGCAAGTGCATTATAAGGGAGGAAGGGATTAAGCAGTACAGATTGCTAGTTACAAAATAGTCATGGAGATGTAAAGTATAGCATAAGGAATATACTCAATAATATTGTAATAACTAGATTTATTGGAATGATTGCTTCATTAGTTTTATAAATGTCTAACCACTATGTTTTACATCTGAAACTAATGTAATATTGCATGTCAACTATAAATGAAAAATAAAAATTATTATTAAAAATTTAAAACAATAAATGATGCATAAGCTAATGAAAAACAAGATATAACAAAGTTTTTATCCATAAATTTCCTGTATTGTTCATAAAGGAAAAAAGGAAAAAGTATGCAGAAACTCTAGGGAGAATCTTAATAACTCCATTAATAAGAAAAATAAAGGGACATATCATGTTCATGGATTGGAATACTCAATATTGAAAAGATGATGATGCCAATCTTAAATTAATTTAGACCATAGGAAAAAAAGAGAGCACTAATTTTATAAGTGCAGTATAACAGATATAAAAACTTGAAAAAAATGGAAAATTACAGGCCAATATCACTCATGAATTTAGGTGAAATATTCGTGCAAAATTAATAAAATAAATACAGCAGTGTATAAACTGGGATAATTCTGGGCCCAGTCAGGCCTATACTGTGAAGGTAAAATTTGTGTAACCATAGAAATCATCAATAAATGTAATTACAACATAATAAAACAATGGTGAAAAAATTTTCAGTAGATACAGAAAAGTGATTTATAAAATTTAATATTTATTCATGACCAAAAAACACACGTAATCTTGGAAAATAAAAAGCATAAGAAATATACACCTGATAAAATGGTAATGTATCATCTATCACATTTATTATACAGTCGTAGTGAAATAATAAAAATTCTCCTTTGGTATTAGGAACAAGACAAGCATGCTCACATATACTACTTCTTATTCTGTCATTCACAGGGCTAGCTAGTACAGTAGGTTAAGTAAAATAAATAAAAATTGTGTAAATGGAAAAGAAAAAAATAAAACATTTTTTTACAGATAATATTGCTGTGTATATAGATAACCAAAATAATCTATGGATAAATTATTAGAATTAGTAAGTATATTTGGCAAAATCTGAATACATGTCAATATATGAAATCATTTTCATTTTAACATACTAATAGTTAATAACAAAATTTAAAAATTTAAATATGCAATTTACAATAGAATAAAAATTTGTCAAATACCTAAGAATAAATCTGACAAAAAGAGCTTTGAAATATTATTTAAATATTAATACATGTATAATTATATATCATTAAAAACTAACTTTTATGAAAAACAGATGCATTAATAAATTATATATTTATGTTACAGATTAGTACATAAGTGGAAACAAAGTACCCAAGTGCCCAGAAAAAGAATTTAGTACTTTTCAAGCCAGGTGCCAAGATAAGACCTCTATGCTGGCCCCCATAATAAGCAGTAAAGATTTAGATGACCAAATTGAAAAGAGAAATGCATAAATATGTTTTTGTTTTTGCAATTACAAAATTTAGGTTCTTTTTTGAGTAATTATATAAGCAGAGGAAGATATCAGAGGAAAGAAATTTTCGGGGTGGTTAATTATCACATCACTTAAGAATTTTGATAACTAGAACTCTTAGTCTTCTTGGTTAATAAGTAGTTTCATTGCTGTTATTGGCAAGCTGGAGATTTCCATAGGTAGTAATATTCTTGGGATTGGTGGGAGCAAAAGTGTCACACCTTAAAATAGGATGCATCAAGAATAGTTTTTAGCACCTTGAATTCATGATAACATTTAATTAACAATCAAAGGAGTTAAACGATTAGAGTTAAATTGATGAATGTCAACATACCTGGGACATGTATAATGTAAAACAATTTGTGTGTAATGTAAGTTAATTTTAGTATTGACACTTTGGTTTATAATTTTATTTTAAGTATGGTTTTTTGTACTCATATCAGCATGTATTAGCTTTTCAATAAATGTATTAGATTTTATCATAATTTTTATTGTGTTTTCTGAGTATTTTCTTTCTCTCTGGTGATGACTGCAAAATAAGTTACCTACATTTAAAAGTTTTAAAGAGTAAATTTCCACATTAAACAAATATGGGAGGAAAATTCAGTGTCCTGTTGTTTCCATGGAGCTTTATTCTTTTCCAATCAGCAACTTTATGACCCCTTTGAAGTCTTTATTCCTTTGTATGTGGACCAGTGGGTTCAAACTGGGAGTAGCAATGGAATAAAAGAGACTAAGAAGTCTACCTTCATGCTGATTCGATCTACTTCCTGGTTGTATCTGCATGTAGATATCAGTC
Organism: Eidolon dupreanum; assembly: GCA_028627145.1. Classification (NCBI taxonomy): domain Eukaryota; kingdom Metazoa; phylum Chordata; class Mammalia; order Chiroptera; family Pteropodidae; genus Eidolon; species Eidolon dupreanum. The sequence goes on from CM053502.1 coordinate 82,294,363, forward strand.
TCATAGAAGATGGATATTAAATTAGATGGGAGAAACAGATCTCAAATATTTTTTGTCTCCCTATTGCAGATCTGATCTTGAGCACAGCTACAGTGATGAAGCCATAAAAAATCAAAATGAGAAGAAGAGGGACAAGAATGATAATCAGGTACATGGCAAATGTGATGTTCACACATGCAATCTTGATCATTGCAGACATTTCACAGAGTAATCCCGGTGGTGCTTGCTACATTGAGGAAGACTCACAGCATTGGAAGAAAATATCATGCAATTAATGATACCAGCTACCCAAACAATGGCCACAAAGCCTTTGAAAAGTTTGGTATTCTTATGGTTAAATAGTGCAGAGGCTTGCAAACAGTGTTGAATTAGTCAGAAGACATCACAGCCAGAAGAATGCATTTGACTGAGCATAGTACCATATCTGTGAAAAGTTGAAAGGTACAGCCACCAAAGGCAATTCTCTGGTCTCTGCTCCAGATATTGATCAACATCTGTAGGACTATAGTTGCAGTGTAATAAAGATCCAAGATGGCCAAGTTTCTGAAGGAGAAGTATATGGGGGTTTGGAGGTGGTCATTTAGGAAAGACAAGGGCTGTATTTCACATCAAGACAATAGTGCAAAAGAAAAAAAAAACTCCTCATCTCCAGATGAGGCTGCCCTGCAAATCCCAGGATCATAAATCGCCAGAGTAGCTATCATTAATCATTCTTTTTCTTTTTTCTAATGGCAATTCTGAAGATAGAATAACCAATATATTGGAAGCCATAATCAGTGTATTCAGAAACTTTACTTCTAGATTCAAATAAGACATCACATTCAAGATATGGATAAGAGTTTATTATTAAACATATAAATGTAATTTTCCAATGGTTCAGATAATATAAAAATTTAAGTTACAATAGCAAGGGTGATAGATTATTGGATAGTTTTGAATATCAATTGAAATGTTCAAATGTAGATTAAAATATAAATATTGATTTATAAAACTCAGAATTCTTTATCAATCACTAGAATATATAAAAGAGAACTTTGTTCAATTTAATGTCATGAAATGTCTTTTAATGTGACTGGTTACTTACTAGAATTTTCTCTGCACCAATAACATAGCAGCATTGCATGCTAAAGTATAAAGAATTTGAATCAATAATTTTACATTTGATTCTTTAACATAATTACTCTAATGTTCCTAATTTTAATAATCTTCTAAGAAGCAAAGTACATTATTATTGAATAAAACAAAGAAAGTGATTTCTATTCTGTTTGATCGTTAAAATTTCTTGGAGTTATTTTCTAATATAGAGATTACTGAAACTTTTCTAAAATGTTCTATTTATTTATTTAATGACTGATCGAGTGGGATATGGGCATGAGCAATTATTATTATCCTAATTGCCTCAAGAAGGTAGAAAGCAATTTTGGACCTGCTCCTCTTACCTCATTATTGTATATATTATCTATAAAACTTTAAAAATATGCATTTTACACCTAAGAGACAAGATACCCTAGAATGAAGAAAAATATAATAATATCACTGATATCAACATTATTCCCTACTTTGTCACTTGATTTTAGTGGGCACCAAAATTTAAGCCTAAATATTTCTTTCTCAAGGGCCTTTTTTTTTTTATCACCATGTCAGTCTCTTTTTACAGATAAGTTTTCCACATCTTCCTCAGAAAATTACTTCTCCTTTAGTTCTGTATATATGGCAATAAATTAAAAAATGTTAAATAAAATCAAGAATAAAAGAACTGTATGAAATTTGATATAATTGCCTTATTATCACTGAGGGCCAGGATACCGGAATTTAGGAGTTTAGGGCATCTGTAACAATATTGTCATAGTTTCTTATTTCTGAGGTTCATAAGGAAAGCCCATCCTTCTGATGACTTCTATTATTCCTGTAATATAGAGTTTCTCAACTTTGTACTGTTAACATTTTGGGGTAGATAATTCTAGTCATGGGAGCTGTTCTGTATTTTGTTGAATGTTTAGCAGCATTACTGGTCTCTACCCACTAGTTGATAGTAGCACTCCCTCCTCAGTTGTGACAATCAAAAATGTCTTCAGGCATTGCCAAAAGGTCTATGTGGGGTAAATCACCCTAATCGAGAACGTTTGGCCTAAACTATAATCATTTTAAGCCTAACTCTTGCTTTCTTCTTTAGTTTGCTACTATTTCCTTGTAAAATTCAAATTTTTTTTTCTTTTTCACCTCAAACTTCTCTGTATTGGTTCCTATCTTTTGCTTCCTATATTTTTCTCAGATCCAGAAATTTGTTTCTTTTATAATAAATATTATTTGACCTCCCTGTTCCGGCGATTCCATTATTTATAGCTCCTGAAGTCTTGTTCTTCATAAATTTATTTTTTTCTTATTTTTATACAGGTTTTCTACTACTCATTTACAACTTCTCCTCAGTTCTACTCAATTCTAATAACATAACTACTCAATTCTAATAACATGGTCATTAAAATGTGAGCCACTTCAACAAACATAGTACAACCTACACTTCGACCTCAAATTTTCATATTTGAGTAACTAGTCCCACATTTAGGTGTAGAGAAAGTTTCCATTAAACAGAAGCTACATTAAAAGTTAATCTGTACTCCCCACCTATGACCTTTTACTAAATTTTAAGAGAAGTTTTTTCTTAAAAAAAGAACACTCTAAATCATACAACTTGTCTTTTTTCATGTACTCTGTATTAAAAATATCATTTCAAAGACAAGGTGACCCTAATTTCTAAAACCAATATCTTTATCAATTATCTTAACTGCATGATTTTATGTGTGCCATACAACAATAATGAACAATATTTCATTTTTGAAATAACTTTATTGTCTTCCAAAGCAGAATAGTTCTTTTATCACCATTATTACTTCTTTTGAGTTCATTCTTTACATTCACATTTCTTCACTGCATCTTCTCACCCCTCATTTCTCCTCCCTTCCACCGTCTCCAATATTCTCTAACCAATTTCTGCTTTTCTCTTTGTTTCATTGATCTCTTTCATTATTATAGCTTCATTAACTAGCTCATTAACTGATCCCACTTTCTTTTTCTCTTTCCAGATATGCAATTTCATCAGTATACTCAACATCAACACATAAGTTTAATTTATTACTTCACATCAACACATAGGTGTACAACTAATTACGCATCATAGTTTAACACTGAATTCATAATTTTTATTCTTATAATGAATACACTGCATTTTTCATTGTGGTACACATTTATTTCATTAGGTATATGCTCCCTAAAGTACCTAATAGGCTTTTAATAAGTGCTTGCTAAAATAGATTATTGGTAGGTGTTTAAACACAAACACATGCATAGAGAAGTACAACCATTATTATTTTTAAAATATCCAATTCAAATATATTAACATAGAGATCTCTACTGGATGTGTTATTTGCCACTATAGTGGGGGAAGGGATGACATAAAAGCCAGAAGGTTGTGTACAAATCTTTTTGATGTATGAAAACTTATAATAAAATTACCCAAGACAAACTAATTTTTCCCCCACTTACCCTAATTCAGCTGAATAAAGTTCTCAGTGCTGATGATTCAGCCAAGAAAAATTTGAAAGAAAAAAAGTATTTTTGTTTTCTAAAGTACAAGATGAATATTTTTTATTATATCTAAACAGAGCAGAGGGAGCCCTAGAATGCTGTCACTTCTGCCCAGTTATCTCTGTGAACCTTCATTCTTGTAGATGGAGGTTGCCGCTGTCTCTTCCCTCACTCAGTTCATAGGCCCAATTAATAAGAAAATTTTTGTTTCCTCCTGTGATGAAAAATCCAACAAGGAGAGACATCTGTGCTGTGAATGATAATTAATTAATTTTCCCTTAAGAGCAATGAAAAAATTTGTTGAGCAATGATGAAATACCTAGGAATCCTTAATATCATAAGCAATTAAAGAATATTGAGGGTCTTCCAGTCAAGATGGCAGAGTAGATAAATTCTGTACTTGCCTCCTCTCACAACCACATCAAAATTACAATTAAACTACAGAATGGCCATCATTGGGAATCGCCTGAAGTCTACTCAAACAAAAGTCCTACAGCTGGGGACACATAGAATAGGCCATCTCAAGACTGGTAGGAGAGGCAGAGATGCTAAAAGGGGTGGTCTCACAGCCACATGTGGCAATTGAGAATCAGGAGAAATATCTTGGCTGTAGAGGTGCCTCCAGAAGAGCGAGGGACACTGGCCCTACATCGGGTTCCCCAGCCCAGGTTTCCAGTACCAGAAAGAAAAGTCCCCACAATCTCTGACTGTAAAAACCAGTGGAAACTGTGGTTGAGTGAGACAGAGGGTGGCTGAAGTTGCAGACATTCCCATGTAAAAATTTACTTAGTGACGGACTCACATGTTCTGAATTCCATCACTGGGGCAGCACCTTGAAAGGCACCAGGGACATACAGGGAGGAACTGAGTTAACTGGCTTCAGGGAGAGGGCTAGAGAAACATCATTCTCCCAGATGGAAGTACTGGCAGAGGGCATTGTTCCTTTGTTGAGACTTCCCCAGCCCAGCTTGCAGATCCAGGTGGGCACCATATCTTAGTTTCCATCAATGTAGCTAACACTGTTCTTCCTACCCTGGTAATGCCCTGTGACCCCATCCCTCCCAACATGTGGGCCTACTCAAACCACTACCAGTGGCTTTTCCATAGAAATAGTCTGTCTTGTCTCATGCCGCAGACTTTCCTAAAATCTCTCAAAGAGTCACAAAACCTAAACAAGAAGCTTCTGGCCTCAGTGTACCCTGTACCTCCTGCTGAGCAGCCCCAAGACTGGCACTAGCGGCAGCTGACCTCAGTTTGTGGCTTGGCCTCTTGAGGCACTTTCAAACTCAATGTGGGTATCTGCCATCTGTGGATTGCTCGGTGGCTCATACAAGGTTTCTCCAGGCAGGACACAGGCACAGCTGACCTCTCCCACAAGGCCCCAGCCAGCAGGTCTGGTGGCCAACTTTAGTCTGAGCCAGAGCACCACCAGTGATCAAATTTAAGGACACACCCAAAAGACAGACAAAGAAGGTGCCAGAGCCCTGCTAATGTGAATCCTGCTCTGTAGCATCAGCCCCTGTACAACAGCAACTCCACTGGCCACAGCTAGTCATCACAACCAATTAGCTCAAGGGTCAATCCTTCCCATTGAGGTGCAAACACCAACCAGGGCTCAAATACAACAGAAGGGCACACACAACCCATAAAAGGAACACACATGGAGCACCCAGCTCAGGTGACCAGAGAATACTGTGCCACTGGGCCCCATAGCACACCCACATAAGGATACTTTACTGATATATTAGCAGCCCTACCTAATATATAGAAAAAAAAACAGAAGTAGAAAACCAAAATGGTAAGACAAAGAAACAGTCTCAAAAGAAAAAAACAAAACAAGTTCCAGAAAGAGAACTAAACAAAATGGAGACAAGTAACATATAAGATGCAGAGAACTTGAACAAAAGATAGAAAACATAAAAGTGGAGCTAGAAAACAAAGAAGTGATGTCAGAAGCACGGCAATGTGAGAGATGTCCTCAGATTTTTCCACTTGAGACAACAATAAGCTGAACATCTAAAACTCAACAACAAAAAAACACCCAAACTGCACACCAGCAAGTCTGAGCATGGGCTCTGCACATAAGAGCTACCACAGGTCATAACCCAGGGTGTCTGGCAGTGGACTGGGAGAAACAAAGAAGCTGCCTCTTGCAGCTAGCTGAAATTCCCTGTAGGAGAAGAGGGGAGGGAAGAAGGTGTAGCAATTTACATGAACAGCCCTGCCTGGGAGAGCTGTAAGTTCTATATGGTCGGCAGCAGTGCCCAGGCATCAGGGCAGAAAGCAGAAAAACAGGAACAGCATGAAAAACAACAGTTGATTATTACCAGCTATGGTTACAAAACAGACATAGCTGCAGCCCCCATACTCCAACGCAGAAGGCCCCTCCCCCCATATCCTCTGAGAATGAACACAGCGGAGCCCCAGGGAAATCTGAGGAAACACTACTGAAATAGTAGACAACACTGAAAGAGACTGAGACAGATGGTAGCAAATGTTATTAAATATCTATTTAATAGATATTAAGGGGAAAAAGGGGGATTATGATGGTTTTACATAAAACAGGGATCCAAGAGGCTCAGATGCCACCTATGGAAACCAAAAGAAAAACGTATTCTTTGCAACAGGCTAAAGAGAGACCTTTCTATAATAAATTTTCTTTCTGGAAAAAAAGCAGAATACATTTTCACTAATGCCCAGGTGGAGAAATAGTCCATTAATCACCATGAACAACCAAGGTGACAAGGCATCTCAGAAAAAAAAAGAAAAATCTCCAGAAAATAAGCTTACAGACGTAGAAATATGTGACTTAAATGACACAGAACTCAGGATGGTATTTCTGAAAAAACTCAATGAGACTAAAAGGATTCATATCAATAGTTTCAGGAATTGAAAAAATAACTAAATGAACACAATGAGTTCTTTAGCGAGGAGATTGAAACCCTAAAAAAGAACCAAATAGGACTTCTGGAGATGAATAACACACTGCAAGAGATGAAAAATGAAATAGCAAGATTGTGAAATAGTGTCAACCAAATGGAGGAAAGGATCAGTGATATCAAAGAGAGAATCTAGAAATAAATCAGAAGGAAAAAGAGAGAAACTGAAGAACAAAAAGTAATGAAAGAGAATTACAAGAACTAGCTGATATCATCAGGAGAGGAAATATAAGAATAATGGGCATTCTTGGAGGTGAGGAAAAGAAGCAGGGATTAGAAAACATTTTCAGACAAATAGTTGATGAGAATTTCCCAAATCTAAGGAATAAGCTGGAGCTTGGAATTCAAAAAGTCATCAGAATACCCAATTATCTCAACCCAAAAAGGCCTTAACCAAAACACATTGCATTAAATTATCAAAAATCAATAACAAAGAAAGAATTCTCAGGGTAGCTAGGGAAAAAAAAGACAGTAATCTATAAAAAAAACCCATTAGATTATCTTCAGACTTCTCATCACAAACCTTACAAGTAAGAAAGGACTGATATCAAATATTCAAACTATCAAAAGAAAAGAACTTACCAACCAAGAACAATGTATTCAGCTAAGTTCTTTAGATATGAAGGAGAAATAAAGACCTTTCCAGACATACAAAAATTGAGGGAATTATCCACTATGAGGCCTGCACTATGAGAAATATTGAAAGGGGTCAGATCACCTAAAACAAAATAACAAAAAAAAACCAATAATAATAATTATGAGTAAGGCGACTAGCAGGCAGATAGAAGCAGAGGAGTGCAACCCTTACTAGGAACAGGGCATTATAAGCTTAAAAATAAGAAGAGATATGCTATAGCAAGATAGTAATGAACATTCAGCAAACATAGGAAAATATTGAGACAACAATGACATAAAAAAAGAGGTTTCAAAGATCCAGTTTCTCAAAGTGGAATGGAGATAAGCCACATGGAAAAGAAAATGGATGACTATATATATATATATATATATATATATATATATATATATGTGTGTGTGTGTGTGTGTGTGTGTGTGTGTGTGTACACACACACACACATACACACGTATATATGTATATATATATGTATATATGTGTATAGATGTATATATATGTATATGTATATATGTATATGTATAAATATGTGTATATATGTATATGTATGTATATGTATATATGTATATCTATGTGTATATATATATACATAAAACTATGTTTTACATATTCATAATGGTAACCACACACCAAAGATTCAGAATTGAAGTGTATAACATAAAACAAGAGGACCAGATGAACCCCACAAAACCCAACCACAAAAAAAAAAAAGACACACAAGAACAAAAAAGCAATGGAAACTCCAAGCTGCCAGAAAGTAAAAGATAAATTGGCTATAAGAAGACTTCATATTTCAATAATCACTCTAAATGTAAATGAACTAAACTCACCAATAAAAAGGCACAAAGTTGCAGATTGGTTCGAAAAACAAAACTGAACCATATGCTGCCTCCAGGAGACACATTTCAGTTCCAAAGACAAATATAGACTCAAAATGAAAGAGTGGAAAATTATATTACAAGCAAATGACATTCAGAGCAAAGTGAGAGTAGTAGTATTTATATCGAACAAAATAGACTTCAAAGTAAAAAAATGTAAAGAAAGATACTGAGGGACACTTCATAATCATAAAGGGAATCATGCATCAAGAAGACAGAACACTTATTAACATATATGCTCCCAATCAGTGAGCCCCAAAATAAATAAAGCAATTACTAAGAACTAAAGGGAGTAACAGACCAAAGCACTATCATAGTAGGGGACCTAAATACCTCACTGTCGGATATGGATACATCATCCAAACAGAATCAATAAGGAAATAACATCCTTAAATGATACACTAGATCAACTGGACATAATTGACATTTACAGAGCCTTTCATCTTGAAATGCTGCTTATACACTCTTCTCTAGTACACATCATATATTCTCAAGGACTGATCACCTACTGAGACACAGAGATAGCTTCAACAAATATAAGAGGTTTGAAATCATACCAACCCTATTCTCTGATCATAATGCTTTGAAACTAGAGATCAACTGCAAAAAGAAAGAGGAAAGAACCACGAATACATGGAGATTAAACAACATGCTACTGAAGAATGACTGGGTCAAAGAAGAAATAAAAAGAGAGATCAAGAGATACATAGAAACAAATGATAATGATGTACAACATATCAAAATTTTTGGGACATGGCAAGCGCAGTAATAAGAGGAAAGTTCATATAATTACAGGCCTACCTCCAAAAACAAAAATGAGCCCAAATAAACAACCTATCACTTCATCTGAAAAAAAACTAGTAAAGGAACAACGAATGAAGCCTAAATCAGCAGAGGGAAAGAAATAATCAAAAGTAGAGCAGAATTAAATGAAACTGAAAACAAACAAAAAAATAGAAAAATAAATGCGACAAAGATCTGGTTCTTTGAGAAAGTTAATAAAATTGACAAACTCCTGGCTAGACTCATTAAAGAAAAAAGACAAAGGACACAAACAAAATCAGGTAAGAGGGTGGAAATTACAACAGACATGGCAGAAATACAAAGGATTATACAAGAATACTATGAACAAGTATATAACAACTAATTTAATAAACTAGAAGAAATGGACCTGTACTTAGAAAAATACAACCTTCCTAGACAAAATCAAGAAGAACTGGAAAATATAAATAGACTGATCAGCAGTATGGAAATTGAAACAATCATCAAAAACCTACCAGAAAGTAAACTCCAGGACCAGATGACCTCACCAGTGAATTCTACCAAACATTCAAAGAAGATTTAATACCTATTTTCCTCAAACTCTTCCAAACAATTGAAGAGAGGAGGCAATACTTCCCAACTCAGTTTATAAGGCCAATATTACTCTGATTCCAAATCTGGTAAAGATAACACAAAAAAAGAAAACTACAGACCAATATCACTCATGAACACAGATGCAAAAATCCTAAATAAGATTCTAGTGAACCAAATACAGCAGCATATTAAAAAGATCATACACCACAATCAAGTGGACTTCATCCCAGGGTCACAGCGTTGGTTCAGATACGCAGATCGATTTGTGTGACACACCACATAAACAAATTAAAAATAAGATTCATATGATCATATCGATAGCTGCAGGAAAAGCCTTTGACAAGATACAGCATCCATTTATGATCAAAACTCTTCACAAAATCAGTATAGAAAGAAAATACTTTAATATAATAAAGTCCATATATGACAAACCCTTGGCCAACATTATACTTAATGGTGAAAAACTAAAAACCTTCCTTCTAAGATCAGGAGCAAGGCAAGGCTGTCCACTATTACCACTGTTTTTCAGTATAACATTGGAGGGCCTAGTGAGTGTAATCAGACATAAGAAAGATATAAAAGGCATCCAAATAGGAAAGAAGTCAAACTGTCACTATTTGCAGATGACATGATTCTCTATATAGAAAACCTAAAGACTCCACAAGAACACTACTAGAAACAATAAACAAATACAGTAAAGTCTCTGGATAAAATATCAATGTTCAAAAATCCATAGCGTTCCTATACTCTAATAACAAAGTGTCAGAAACAGAAGTGAGAAAAATAATTCCTTTTGCAATTACAACAAAAAGAATAAAATACATAGGGATAACTTTAAAGAAACATGTGAAGGCCCTATATAATGAAAACTGTAAGACCCTGTTAAAAGAAATTACAGAAGATACAAAGAAATGGAAGGATATTCTGTGTTCTTGGATTGGAAGAATCAACATAGCTAAAATGATCATATTACCTACAGCATCATACAGATTTAACGCAATCCCCATCAAAAATCTCATCAGCATTTTTAAATAAATAGAACAAAAAATCATCAGATTTGTATGGAAGCACAAAAAAACCCGAATTGCCAAAGCCATCCTGATAAAAAAGAACAAAGCTGGAGGCATAACTCTGCCCAAATTCAAATTATACTACAAAGTCACAGTAATCAAAACAGCATGGTATTGGGAGAAAAACAGAAACTTGGATCAGTGAAACAGAATCAAGAGTCCAGAAGTAAACCCATATTTACATGAGCAAATAATTTTTGACAAAAAAGCCAAAAACATAGAGTGGAGAAAGGAAAGCCTCTACAATAAACGGTGCTGGGAAAACTGGAAAGCCACCTGCAAAAGAATGAAGCTAGACTGTTGTCTATCACCACACACCAAAAGTAACTCAATGGATTAAGGACCTGAATATAAGACCTGAAACAATGAAATGCACAGAAGAAAACATAGGAACTAAATTAAAGGACCTTGGACTTAAAGAGGAGTTTATTAATTTGACCTCAAAAGCAAGGGAAGTAAAAGCAAAAATAAATGAATGGGACTACACCAAATAAAAATCTTCTGCTCAGCAAAAGAAATCATCAACAAGGTAAAGAGACAACCATTGAATGGGAAAATATATTTGCAAGTAATGCCTCTGATAAGGGCTTAATATCCAAAATGTACAAATAACTCATAGAACTCAATAACAGCAAAAAAGCAGATGATCCAATCAAAAAATGGGCAGAAGACCTGAACAGGCACTTCTCCATAGAAGACATACAAATGGCCAACAAATATTTGAAAAGATGCTCAACTTCACTAGCTATTAGGGAAATGCAAATCAAAACGACAATGAAATACCATCTCACACCTTTTAGAATAGCTATAATCAACAAGACAATTAATAACTAATGCTGGAGAGGATGCAGAGAAAAAGGAACACTCATACATTGCTGGTGGGACTGCAAATTGGTATAGTCACTATGGAAAACAGTATGGAGTTTCCTCAAAAAACTAAGAATTGATTTACCATATGTTCCAGCAATCCCTCTACTGGATATTTTTCCCCAAAGATTTGAAAACCCGTATCCAAAAAAGATATTTGCACACCAATGTTCATAGCAGCATTATTCATGGTAGCCAGGACATGGAAGTAACCAAAGTGTCGTATGATAGATGATTGGCTAAAGAAGCTGTAGTACATATATACAGTGGAATAGTACACAGCCATGTAAAGAGATGAAATACTGCCATTTGCAACAACATGAATGGACATTGAGATAATTATGCTAAGCGGAATAAGCCAGACAGAAAAAGTTGAAAACCACATGATATCGCTTAAATGTGGGGTATAAACCTAAAAGTAACAAATGAACAGGACAAACAGAGACTCCTGGACATGAACAATAGATTGGTGGTTACCAGAGGTAGAGGAGAAGATTGGGTAAAGGCAGTCAAATATGTGGTGTCAGAAAAAAATCTAACTATGGGAGGTGAACACAGAATGTAAATATATATATATGCCTTATAGTTAAAATGTACAGCTGAATCTTATTGGATTTCATTAACCAATGTCACCATAATAAATAAATACATAAATACACAAATAAAATTTTTTAATAAAGGAAACATAAATAAGAACCACTCATAAATAAAATCTATAATAACTGAAATGAATAATACCTGAAGAGGAACCAACAGTAGATTAAATAAAGCAAAGGAGTTTTCAATGATATAGAAGATAAGGTAACAGAAAACACCCAAACAGAACAGCAACAACAAAAAAGAATCTGAAAAAATGAGGATACTTTTAGGGGCCTCTGGGACAACATCAAGCATACCAACATTTGCATCATAAGGATACCAGAAGAAGAAGAGGGAGCAAGAAATTGAAAACCTATGTCAAGAAATAATTTCTGAAAACTTCCCTAACATAGTGAAGGAAATAGATATACAAGCGCAGGAAGCTCTGAGAGTCCCAAACAAGATGAACCCAAAAAGACCCACACCAATACACATCATAATTAAAATGCCAAAGGTTAAAGATGAAGAAAGAATCTTAAAAGCAGCAAGAGAAATGCAGTTAGTTATCTACAAGGGAGCTCCCATAAGACTAGCAGTTCATTTCTCAACAGAAATTTTGCAGGCCAGAAGGGATTAGCACAAAATAATTAAAATATTGAAAATCAAGGGCCTACTACCAAGCTTACTCTACCCCACAAAGTTATCATTTAGAATTGAAGGACAGATAAAGAGTTTCCCAGACAAGAAAAGCTAAAAGAGTTCATCATCACCAAGCCAGTATTACAGAAAATGTTAGAGGAGCATCTTTAATAAAAAGAAGGAAAAAATAAAAATAGGAATAATAAAATGGCAATAACCACATATCTCGCAACAATTACTTTAAATGTAAATGTATTAAATGCTCCAATCAAAAGATAGTGTAGCTGAATGGATAAAAAACAAGACCCTTACCTATACTGCCTACAAGAGACTCACTTCAGATCAAAAGACATATACAGATTGAAAGTAAAGGATGAAAAAATGTGTTTCATGAAAATGGAAACAAACAGAAAGAAACTCATGTAGCAATACTTATACCAGACAAAATAGACTTTAAAACAAAGGCTATAATGAGAGACAAAGAAGTACTAGGTTACTCCACTTCTGGGTAGTTATCTGAAGAAATCCAGAACGCAACTTTAAAGAGACGTGTGAATCTATATGTTCATTGTAGCACTATTTACAGTATCCAAGATATGGAGGAATCCTGTGTGTCCATTAATGGATGAATGGATAAAGAAGAGGTAGTATACACACACATACACACACACACACGTGTACATGCACACATACACATACAATGGCATATTAATCAGACAGAAAAAAAAGAATAAAATCTTTCTGTTGTTGCTATCTGCAACAACAAGGATGTACCTAAAGGATATTATGTTGAGTGGAGTAAGTCAGACAAAGAAAGACAAATGTCATATCTGGAATCTAAAGAACACGATAAACAACAAACAACAGAAGCGAGCTCATAGATACAGAGAATTTTCATGGTTGTCAGATTTGGAGGTGGGGGATACATGAAGGGGACAGGGATTAAGAGGTTCAAATTGATAGTTACAAAATAGTCATGGTAATGTATAGTCGGTAGTGTTGTAATAACTATGTATGATAACTATGTAATAACTAACAATGGGTACTGGATTTATTGAGGTGATCACTTCATAAGTTATATAAATGTCTAATCACTGTGTTGTACATCTAAAATTAATATAATATTGTATGTCAACTATAATTAAAAATTAAAATATGAAAATTTAAAAAAGAAGTACTGAAAATTACTTTAAAACACAAAAACAAAGTAAAACAAAACAAAGAAAATATTCTCTGTGAGAAGTTATCAATTTCCAAAATCAGCTATTTTTAAAATTATGGATTAAGGTATATCATTATTAATATTACTGATATTATAAATGAGGCTAATATGAGTGAAAATAATTATAATGGTTTTGTGTTGTGCTTTACTAGTCACAATACATTTTTGTATAATGTGTCTTATCGATCCTTAAAGTCTTTTGAGAGACTGTTATGATTCTTTTTTTATATAGATAAAAACTGGATCACAGAAGTTTTATGACTAGCCCAGCATGAACAAGTAATAAACAGTATAGGTGAAAAAAGTCTACATGTCTGACTTTATGGTTTGCTTTTAAATGGAACATTTTTTCTTATAAATAACCTGCAGTTTTAAAATGAAGATAATTAAAATATATTTACAATTTCAGCAGAGAATAAAAGATAATGTTCTTAGGATTGCTACCAAATTAATGATAGGAGAAAGAAATGTAATAGATATAAAAGTAACACAGGTATACCAGAGATAGAGGTAAATTTAGAAATATGATATAAAATTTAGAAAGGTTGCCTCTTCCATTGAAAAATTTTTTAATTAAATTTATTAGGGTAATTGGTTAATAAAATTATGTGGGTTTCAAGTGTACAATTCAATAATATATCATATGTTTATTGCATTGTGTGTTCACCACCCATTTAAGTCTCAACCTTACCATGTATTTGACCCCCTTTACCCATGCCTATCTTCCTTCCTTCCCTCTTGCCCTCTGGTGATCACTAAACTGTTGTCTGTATCTATGATTTTTTGTTTGTTTTGTTCATCTGTTGCTTTCAGTTTCAGATCCCAAAACATCCTGAGAAACAAGAACAAGGCTAGAGGTATCCATTACCTGACTTCAACTTATACTACAAAGCGACAATAATCAAAACACCAAGTTTTACAAACACACACACACACACACACACACACACACACACACACACACACAGAACAATGGAACAGAATTGAGAGACCAGAAATAAATTCACCTACATATGACAAATAATTTTTGACAGAGGAGCCAAAAACACAATGGAGAAAAGAAAGCCTCTTCAATAAATGGTGCTGGGAAAACTGGAAAACCCCATTCAAAAAGGAAGGAAGGAAGGAAGGAAGGAAGGAAGGAAGGAAGGAAGGAAGGAAGGAAGGAAGGAAGGAAGGAAGGAAGGAAGGAA
>CM053502.1:82309418-82348627 GCA_028627145.1 Eidolon dupreanum
TTAATGAATTTAACTTCAAATGCAAGGGAAGTAAAAGCAAAAATAAATGAATAGAATTATATCAAACTAAAAAGCTTCTACACAGCAAAAACAAAAACAAAAACAAAAACAACAACAACAACAACAAAAATGACACAAAACAAAGAGGCAATCAACTGAATGGGAGAAGATATTTGCAAACAATGCTTCTGATAAGGTGCTAATATCCAAAATACATAAAGAACTCATACATTCAACAACAAAAAAACAATTCAATTAAAAAATGGGCAGAGGACCTAAACAGACACTTCTCCCAAGAAGACATACAAATGGCAAACAGACATGAACAGATGCTCAGTTTCACTAGCTATTTGGAAAATGCAAATCAAAACCACAATGAGCTTCCACCTCACACTTGTAGAGTAGCTGTCATTTACAGGACAAGGAATAACAAGTGTTGTACAGGTTGTGGAGAAAAAGGAACCCTCACATACTACTGGTGGGAATGAAAATTGGTACACTCATTATGGAAAATAATATGGAGTTTCCTCAAAAAATTAAGAATAGAATTACCATATGACCTAGCAATCCCTTTTCTGGGTATCTACCCCAAAATTAAAAAAAATTTATCTGTAAAGATATATGAACCCCAATGTTTATTGCAGCATTATTCACAGTGGCCAAGACATAAAAACATTCAAAGCGCCCTTTGATAGATGATTGGATAAAGAAGATGTAGTCCATACATTCAATGGAATATTATGCAGCCATAAGAAAAGATGAAATACTGCCATTTGCAACAACATAGATGGAATTTGAGGTTATCATGCTAAGCGAAATAAGTCAGACAGAAAAAATTGAGGACCACATGATTTCGCATATATGTGGGATATAAAACTGAAAACAACAAATAAAAAAGATAAACAAACAAAAATATCATAAACTCAGACAACAGTTTATTGGTTACCAGAGGGAAAGAAGGGTGGGGGAGGTAGATATGGGTAAAGGGGGTCAAATATATGGTGACAAAAGAGATTTAACTTTGTATTGTGAACACATTATCGAACTGTACACTCGAAGCCTACATAATTTTATTAACTAATGTCACCCTGATAAATTTAATTTGAAAAATTAAAAACTAAAAAACTTCTTAGTCTTTACAAAAAATTTTTTAAAGAGCTGAAAGTGCTTACTTTGTGAGAATAGGAAATGGAGCTGGAGAGAGAATAGGATACTAGCTGCTGCTGCTTTTTTTTAATCTAGCTATAACTATTTGACTTTAAATATGTTACTTTGAGAAATAAATTTTAATTTAAAAATTAAGTTTAAAAATAAAAAGATGCATATTAATAAAAATTTGGTTAAGGTTAATGTTGGTTTACCAACCTTCATACTTTAAGCACTTTTGCATAGTTGTAATTACATTCTGTGTACACTCCTTGGGAAACCTCCCATGAAGCACACTAGTGGTGTTGTTGATGTTTTGTCCTCATTATTGTTAAAAATACAAAAAACAATGCAAAATACATAAGACAAGAAATATACACAATAAGGATATTCATGGGACGAACAGATTTCTTTTTCACTCCTATTCCAAAATTTTCTATATTTCTTGAGATATTCTATACACATAGTAGCAAATATGGGGAACTTGCAAGTGTATTTTTATGCATATGTTTATGTATATGTCTATCTTGACGGGTTAATAGATAGATAACATCTTGTGTTATCTTATAAATATCCCCCTGTTACTTTTTTCACCTTAAATATATATCTTGAAGACAGTTCCAATTCTCTAGCTATAGACTTGCTTTGTTATTTTTAACGAATACATATTATATTGTAGAAAGTACTTAATAATTTCAGGACTGGTGATCATTTTTGATGTTTGTAGCTCTTTGCTAACGCAAACAATGCTTCAGTGAAGGTCTTCGTTCATAATCTTTCCATGCATATGTGGAAATATCTGTCAGGTGAATGTCTAGAAATGGAATTGCTGTGCAACAGATGTGTTAATTTTTACATATAAGATATAATTCTAAAACATTTTCTAAAAAAGCTAAAGTAAAGTGGCTTTTCAACATGACAAAAAATTTTGCTCTTGGACAATTTGATAAGTAAAAATAGTGTCCCATTGTAATTTAATTTGCATTACTTGTATGTATAAGGATAAGCAATTTTATCTAATACATGAAAGTCATATACAAGTCTCTGTCCCAGTCCTTTGCTATTGTTTTGATTGGATCATTAGTCTTTTCTATACTGATTTATAATAGACATGTATATATTAAGGAGTTTAGCTTTTTGTCTTTCACATTCTTCATATTTCTTTTAAATTTTGTCACTTTTTTGTTTCATTTTGTTTATATTTGTCTGCAGAAATTTTACTTTTATGTATCAAATATATTAATCATTTTAAGATCTCTGGATTCTCTATGATTTTTTGTGTGATTGCAGGTCTCTTACATAATATTATTTTGTTTATACATTAAAATTTTTAATTGTTTTGAAATTAATATATAGATAGGAATTTAATTTATGTGGATTTTTCACAAATTTTAAGTCAGTTGGCACAATCACATTCTATTGAAAAGTTCTCCTGATGATATAAATTCCACCTTAATGATAAAGTAAATTTCCATACACATTTGGATTTATTTCTAAAATGCTATAAACTTTATTTCATATATAATTTGAGATCAAGTTAATTTATAAGCTTTAATAACCACACCTTTTATTACAAAGAAGTACAAAGTCTGACATTTGGGTTTATTTGTTCAAGATCACAGATTTGGTATTGTTACACAATCCTAGCAGTTTCAGATCCATTCTTTTTTCTGCTACTCTATAGGTATTGTGAAAGAAAAAAGAAAGGCTAATATAATGGAGATACTTGACAAAAACGTATGTTGAATTTTAATTCTGATGTCCAAATCGAGAAGTCTGGATTAATAATGTTAAATGACTTAGAACTTTAGAACTTTGTATTTTCATTTAAATATTTTGAAAAACTAGATCAAATTTGAAAGTGTTAATTTTCTTCCTGGTCTACCTGGCTGTGATCTTAAGCAGGTTATTGATGTTTCTGAGTTTTGGAGTTGTCATCAGCTAAATATGAATAATTAAAATGTAGTTCACTGATTGATGCAGTGGCTATAATTATCAAATGAATCAATATATATCTTATGTTTATTAAATATCTTATATAACAAATATATGTATAGAGTCATAATGAGGAGCCATTTGGGGGAAAACATAAAAATCATATTTTTAAAAGATTACTTTCACAACTGTATAAAGTTGTTCTAGTTTTCTCAGAATAGTAAGCATATGTAAAGGGTAATTTTATCTAGTTAATAATCTATATTATAAAAATCATCTTGACAACCCCAAAAAGCAGATCTTACTGGAAATGATTTGTTTTCTTCTGAGATGACTCTCCAAACTTGCATGCCCAAAGTCTGCATTTAGTCATGGCCTGAAAACTCCTGGGAAAGCAGAAAACAGTCATGGCATGAAAACTCCCGGAAAAGCTCTCTATGAATCACCATATGGATGTCCATAAATTGCAGTTAGTTTCTTGAAGTTGACCCTTCAGTAGGTCAGAGAGATCTTGGTTGATACTCTACAAAACTGATACTCTACAAAATTGAAAAATCCAAACAAAAATGAGTATCTGGATATTATGTCTGAGCCACGGGTCAGTCTTCCGTAATTCCCCATCTCTTTGTCACAAACTAAACGTACTGATGAATTACAATCCAGCATCAGGTAAATGCAGAATGGATTTGAGAAGGTAAGGATAATCAAACATCAGAGGTCACCTTGCTTGGTTATTTGTTGCTTTGTAAAGAAAGATAAAGGGAGTATTTGGGGATGGGATTATAAGCCAATTTTTTTTAATTAAAAATTGTTGATTCCACAGCCACTTATATTTTTGTTTGAGAAAACAAAAATTATAAACAGAATTATAAAAAACATACTGACCTAGGATTCAAAATCATGTATTATTCAAATATTTGCTCTGAATTTGCGAGCTTTATGCACTTGGGCAAGTCCTATAACCTTTTGGTGCCTGAGTCTCCTTTCTTCCATCATTAAAAAGTTATTCTTACTTTGAAAGATTATTATGAGAACGAAACAAGCATACATGTAAATATGTACAAAAGTGACTATATGTTGGTATATACTCACAAATATAATTAATTATATATGTTTACGGAAAGTTTGATATGAACATTCTGGTATTTGTAAATTTTTGTTATACATTATTTTATTATGAGAAAAGTTATGTTACTATTAGTGTTGTTTACCTGTGGAATTTTGTATTTTCATTTAATATTTTAAGATATAACTTTGTACCACTTCTCTAGGTCGAAATTGTTATTTGCATTACAAAGTTCATAGATAAGAAGATACTGGTTTTGTGTAGAAATCAATTGAACTCTAAAGGGCCTAACATTCAAACAAATCAGATTGTTTAAATCTGTACAATTTAGAATAAAAACATCCAACGGACAGAGAGCATGGCATTAAAACTATGGCAAAGATATTTAGATTTAAATCTCATCTTTGCAAGGAGAGCTCTTAAATCTAGTGAGATTTAAATCAAGTGAGAAGAAATACCTAAAGTTCACTCATGTGGGATATAAAACTGAAAGCAACAAATGAACAAGACAAATAAACAAAAACTTATAAACACAAACAACAGTTTAGGTTACCAGAGAAAAAGGGGGGAGGGAAGGAGGTAGATAAAGGTAAAGGGGGTGAAATGTATGGTGACAGAAGAAGATTTAACTTTGGGTGTTGAACACAAAATGCAATATACATATGATGTATTATAGAATTGTACACTTGAAACCTATATAATTTTTTAACCAATATCACACTGATAAATTCAATTTAAAAATAATAAAATGAATCAGAGGTGAAATGAATACCTAAATATTGTTTGTATTTTGTCTTATTAACATATTATATCAGAATCATACTGAAAAAGTTGTTAAATAGTGTGTTAGAATCCAAACACTCAAAAAATGAGTTCCATGTTTTCTTAAGCCATATAGTCAGATATTTCTTCCCCGCCACCCTTTCATTCCTTTACACATCCTATTTGCTTGAGAGGCAGAGATTCTTCTGTCTTCACAGATCCAGTTTCTCATCCTCTGGGGGATTCATCAGCATTTTTAATTTCCTTTTTAGGTAAATTAAGTTCTACTAATCTCATAATTTTCAGATACAGCCAGAAAAGGCAAGAACCCCCCAAAGTCCTTTTCAGGTAAATAAATTGAGTGATTTGATTTGGTTTTACTCCTTTGATTTCTATTTTTCATTTTTTTCTCTTTATATTCACATAGTCAACAGATACTTACTTAGCAAAGCATATAAATATGCTAGACAGACATTATTACCTTTATATATTTAACTTTTTTTCTCTCATTCTTTTTTCTTCATCTTCTTAACTCTACTTTCTAATGTAATCTATTGCTATGTTTTCATCATTATTCACTTACCTTTATGTTCTTATAAATATTCAATATTAAGACATGCTGTCATATATTCTGAAAACCAATGACACATGCTACATGTTCTTCTTTAATAACTTTATTGTTCACCTGTAGTATGTATATGATTTGATTTGATTTTTAACAGTACAAGCTAATCTTAGAAACTTAATAACATGTGTCCATTTAGAGTGATGTAGTGGAAAAAGACAAGAATGTAAAAATAATATGACAGTAATCTTTAAAAGATAAGAGGAGAAATTCAGCTTTCTTTAGATTTAGAAAAACATTATCTGAGTGCAGGTAACTAAATAATGAGATTCTTAGTCTTTAGCAAGAAAACAATTCAGGGAGGATGAATTCTGCAATTGTCCCTTTTTTATGATTCTAACTGGATAAGAAATTACTTGAATGCTCATTAAGGGGTATCTTTCTGTAAGTAATCTTGCAACACAGAAGTGGTCTTTCTTTGACCATAAGAGGTTAGGCAAAATTTGGTTCTAAAACATGTGTAGGGATAAAATTGTTTTTTTTTAAATTTTGAATCAAATATTATTTTTTATTTCTATAATAATCCTTTAATTAGCTGGCAATAATATTTGTCCCATTTCTTTGGAAATATAATGTAATACAAAATATAATTATATTTCCAAGGCTCTAGTCCTAAAGTCTTGCTACCACAGGATAAGAAATAGAAGAAAAAAAAGGAATTGGATAAGAGCAGTTTCACATGAAGAGTGTTATTATAGAGATAAGAAATGATAAGGTTTACAAAAGTAGGATCTCAAAAAATAATCAACTTAATTTTGCATAGCGGGTCGTAGACATCTGAAAATTTCCAGAATTATTCATATGTAATTTTACCATGTAAGTAGTCCTATTAATATTTTAGTTACTGCTTATATTTCTCTTTATATTATGTATTATACTATATAGTTTTCCCTATAATTTACAAAGAATATTCATACTCAATTATCATAAATGCACCATGGAATTATGCAAGTACATATTTTGATCTTATTCTCTAGGTGAACAAATCTAGTAGTCACAAGGGTATAAAATGACATATTCAAAGTCTATTTTTAGCAAGTAAAGTAAATGATTTATTGGTTGATTAGTTACATCATCTTGAGAACTAGCAATAAAAATCTTAAAATGTTTATATTAAGAGTAAAGTGGGATATATTTAAACTCTGCTTTGGCTTCTTAGGCTTGGAATGAAAAAGTAAATGATGTATCTGGGTTCTGTTTTGATGAAATAATGTAACTGATTGAGGTCATAAGTGAAAAGAAATCATAAAATCAAGATGCAAATATAATCTAACATATCAGAACACCAAAGAAAAGAATTTCATAGTGGGTCTCAATTGAATTCAAATGACTTAAAATGTAGTAAATAGGTATTAAGTTTAACATATAATCTTGCTTCTATAAATCATGTGTTTACTCTTACAGAGTATGTAATCAATCTAGTCAAGAAAATGGCCCAGATACAGAAACTAAGACATATACATATACGTATACATATACAACTACATACAATAAAATGTAGAGTGTATCATAAGAGAATTACAAATAAAGTGTTATGGAGAATTAGTAAAGAAGTATACTGGAAAATATTTAAGAATATTTTTCTACTAGAAATGATCCTTACAGCAGCAGTCCCCAACCTTTTTGGCACCAGGGATGGGTGCTCCTATCAGAATCCAATGCCTGATGATCTGAGGTGGAGCTGAGACACTGATGATAGCACTGGGGATTGGCTGCAAATACAGATGAGCTCCGCTGGCTGGCCCTCTGCTCACCTCCTACTGTGCGACCTGGTTCCCAAAAGGCCACAACTGCTAGTGCTGCACAGCCCAGGGGTTGGGCACTCCAACCTTACAGGATGCATAGAATTTCACATCAGCATAAACAGAAGTGGGACATTTGGTTGGATTAGTGGATATTTCTACATTGTTTAAGCTATTATTATAGGAGGCCTTGAGTCTAAGGCTGCATTTTAATATAACATGTTAGATAGAATATGGAGATCCACTGAAGAATTTTGAGCTAATATGTGCATAAATCAGATTTGGACTAAGGAAAGATTATTCTCCAAACATGCTGGAATGCTTTGAAGATGAAAGAGCAATTCTAGGTGGGGAAACAAACTAGTTTGAAAGCCGGAGACCATAGAACATTGAACTATTTTCTATTCTTTTAACATTTTTGGACAGATGTTGATTTAATGGAGAGATACAAGAGACAATGTTAAAGAAGAATGGACCCAGGTTGACAACTTGAATGACACATGGGCAATTACAATTCAGAGATAATGATTAGGCTCTGGGTACCAAAAAATTGAGGTTCTATAAATGAAGCAAAGAAATTTGAAGTACGAAGTAGATAGATAATGAGCTCCACTTGGATTTAGTGATTCTGATATTTGGGCTGTGAGACAAGCATTTCTTCTTATCATTTCTTACTGTCACACATTTCTTCCACACTATCTAATTCCATAACTCAATCACACCAATGGTAAAAATAGATCTGGAAAATTAAGTCCATTAATCCTACTAAGTTAGAAGAATAAAATGAATACAAGTAAGGACAACTAAGAAGATCACAAAAATAAGTAATCAGAGGTTCCTAGGCCATTTTCCTAGCAGTTGCATCACGTTTACTATGTCTCAGTAGATATTTCTAAATTATCTACCTATTGCAAATATCATTATATATTGTGCATAGATTCACAAAAATAAGAAAATTCCAGTATTTTAAGAAATTCATTGGGAAATAAATAATATTTATTAATAGTTATTTAATTATAAGCATATAAAAAACTGAGTTATATATGCAATTTACATTATATCACTTAAGCCTATGAGGTGGGTATAATTATGCTCATTTTTAAGATGAGAACATTGAAGTTCAAAAAGATTAAATGACATCTCCAAAGCCACACAATTAGTAAATGAAATGACTAGGATATAAAGGAGGAAGAAAATGCCTTTTTATAAAATAACCAGAGAAAAATACAAGGCAAATTTGCTGTAGTATGAGAGTCAAATTGAAAGAAATTTAAGATTTTAGAGAATGGAAAAATTTGTCATTAGAGTTATTCTTCAGAAATTTTATCATAAAAGAATTGTGTAATTTGGATGGGCGAAGAGTAGTCCAGAGGCACCTTGGATGGTAGAAATAGTATAAGTAAGTAATAAATGACAATAAAAAAGAGTGGGGGAATGTTTAAATGTACATATGCTGGTGATTATCCTGAGAGATTAGAAATTGATTGAAAATTATTATCCCAGAATATAATTGTACTTATAATGGTTTATTTCTTAATCTGAGTGGTGATACAGGGGTATGTATGTATTGCTCTCCTTACCTTTTTTTTATATCTAACATATTACATGAGAATAAAAGAGAACTGAAATCATAAAAAAAAAGAAATTTCTATGCAGCCTCAAATTTCAGAGAGCCAAATATTTGAAACCTTTACTGGTGATTTCACTTCAGAAGTTAAAATTCCATCAAATTTATTCATAACAGAGGGTGGAGGGGGAGGGAGAGAAGGGAGAGGTAGGCAAGGGAAAATTTTTAAATCATTTATTCAATTAAAGTAATTAATTAATTTTAAAAAATTATCCAGGTATTTTTGAAGTAGCATTTTCACAGTAAGAAAGGTCTGAGGCCTGATTATTTTGGCTGTATGTTATCTTGTTCGAATTTTTTGTTTGTTTCTCCTATTTTAAAATTTCTGAATAGGATCAGTATTAATGCTCAGAAGGTGTAAAAAGAATCCTGACACTTCATCCTTTTACTGTCAAATTTTAAGTGCTCCAGTCCCCATGCTGTTTCTGACCAAGGTCAATTTGAAGGAAATGAAGATGCCAAGATGCCTTGGCTCTGCCCTCAACTGCTGATCCACCTGCCTTTTTCATGTTGTTCTTTGTTCTACCTATATTTTGGAAGCTCTAACTTTTCTCAATTTGTTTTCATCTATATTCTGTTGTTGTCATTAAATATTCATGACACATAGGGTTGATGATAGTCTATTGAAACTTTTTAGAAGAAAAGACATCAAAATCTGAAAGGAGTGAGTAACTAACAAGAGATACTCATTAAGTAAGCAAAATGTCCAAAGTACTTTGCTGGTTTTCTCTTTATTATTTTCTCAATAATTTCTCAATATTACTTTGAAAATGTTGATTCAACATTTTACCATAATCAAGATATAGTTGTAGGTTACAGCAAAAATAAGAATTTCAACTCAGCATCTCTGGTTTCTAGTTCTCAGTGGCTTCCTTTTACCATTGATGCCCATCCTAAGCAGTGGGTGTTTAGAAGTCTTGTCTGGAATTCCGCCTATTAGTGCCAATATGTGGATCAACAATCAGAGCTCACTAGATGATTTTATCTTATTGGGATTCTCTAATCATCCATGGCTTGAGACACCACTCTTTGTACTCTTTCTGGTGGCCTACATCTTTGTACTATTTGGTAATATCTCCATTATTCTAGTTTCTCACCTGGATCCCCAGCTTGATAGTCCCATGCACTTTTTTGTCTCAAATCTATCCCTTCTGGATCTCTGCTATACTACCAGTACTGTTCCACAGATGCTAGTCAATCTTAGGGGACCAGAAAAAATCATTAACTAT
This sequence comes from Eidolon dupreanum, assembly GCA_028627145.1. Lineage (NCBI taxonomy): Eukaryota > Metazoa > Chordata > Mammalia > Chiroptera > Pteropodidae > Eidolon > Eidolon dupreanum. The sequence continues at coordinate 82,319,551 of CM053502.1, forward strand.
GATGGTTGTGTTGCTCAACTCTATATTTTCTTGGCCTTGGGGTCTACTGAATGTATACTTCTAGCTATCATGGCCTTCAACTGTTATGCCGCTATTTGCAAGCCCCTTCACTATCCAGTCATCATGAACCAGAGATGCTGTATCTATATGTCCGCTGGGACCTGGATTAGTGGTTTTGCTAACTCCCTTGTCCAGTCCACTCTCACAGTGTTGGCCCCAAGATGTGGACAGAGGGTGATAGATCATTTCTTCTGTGAAGTTCCTGCTCTTTTGAAACTAGCCTGTACTGATACTCATGTGAATGAGGCTGAGCTCAATGTGCTAGGGGCTTTACTACTTCTGGTACCACTCCCCATCATCTTGGGCACTATGTGTTCATTGCTCAGGCAGTAATGAGAATCCACTCAACTGAAAGTTGCTGGAAAGCTTTTAATATCTGTGCTTCACATTTGCTGGTGATTTTTCTCTTCTACTTTACAACCATCAGTATGTATGTGCAGCCTCCCTCTAGTTATTCTCATGAAAGAGGGAGGATTATGGCTCTCTTATGGAATTGTCACACCTACACTCAACCCATTTATCTATACATTGAGAAACAAGGATGTGAAAGCTGCCCTGAGAAGGGCACTGACTAAGGAGTTTTGGGTCAAGACAAGATGATCTCTGAAAAGAAGACCTGAGAAGCAAGGATGAATGTGTTTGCTTTTCAAAGATGTCAGACATGGAAGTGATGAGATAACAGTATATTAAGTGTCATAAAATTCACAATTGGAACAGAACCAAGAAACAAACAATCAACTCTTGGTGATCTCTCCCTGTTTTACAATATTGAATCCTACCAAGTCATGTCACTTTTCTCTCTAACCTTAACTACTAGTTAACTTGCTTTCAGGAGAGAAAAATGTTGTAATAGCTAGAGAAAAAACTATTTAGAAAGGTTAGAGTACATTTGGCATAAATTATTCCTAAATAAATCCAAAGTAAATTAGAAATGATCTCATCTTCTCAAAAAACATGCAACTACTGACCTGAATTCAGTTTAATCGACATATATTGACAGCATTTAGTTATCTTCCAACATGCAATGTCCCATTGTGTCATCCATCAAGGCTTTTTTAAAGCCCAAGAGGCAAGTGAATTTAAGGGAAATCGATGAAAAAACTTAAAGACAGTAACTTTAAACAAAAATTATTTTGCCAAAAATCTTAGTCTTATGCTTTTATGTAAACGAGTTTGTGTCAATACAAATAAAACTTAATCTTGGGGAAGAGCAAAAACAGTGAAATGCTTTTGACAATGAAGTGGTGGAAAAACCTAAGGTGAAATGTTCTAACTCAGGAAAACAATGATTCGAAAGTTTGACAAGGTAGCTTCCTTCACCACTTAACTAAGTAAGTTAGTCCTACTTCAATGTGAAGGTTATGAGAATATTATGTGAGAATATCATTCAAAGTTTTGGTTGATCTATTAGCTTTTTTAAAAAAAAGTTTTGTAAAGATGGCTCCATAGTGTAATGGTTAGCATGACTGCTTTACACACAGAAGGTCCTGGGTTCACTCCCCAGGTGGAGCCGGGCTCCCCAGGTGTGCTGGGGATGCCAGGCCCCCTGAGTGCACTGAGGGTGCCAGGGGTGCCAGGCCCTGGACACATGGGGGGAGATGCCCTACCTTCAAAGATGCAGTCCTTAAAAAAGGGAGACAGCCAACATCCATAGGTCAGGGATGGAAGTGGTGGGAAGGGGGAATTAAAGAGGGAGAAAAAAAAGTTTTGCATGATAATCTCAAGATCCATCCATATTGTCTCAAATGGCAGTATTTCATCTTTTCTTATGACTAAGTATATTCCATTGTAGGTATGTACCACATCTTCGTGAGAATGTCATGCTAAGTGAAATAAGTCAGATAGAAAAAGTCAAAAAACATATGATTTCACTTATATGTGAGATATAAAACAAAAACAAAAACAAAAACAAAAAAACAAAAAATGAAGAAACAAGACAAATGAACAAAAACAGACACAGACAATACTATGATGGGTACCAGAGGGAAAGGGGAGTGAGGGTGGTAGAAGAGGTCAAATATATGGTGATGGAAGGAGAGTTGACTAGATGGTGAACACACAATGCAATATACAAATGATGATTATAAAATTGTACACTTGAAACCTATAGTATCTTATTAGCCAATGTCATCCAATAAATTTAATAATTTTTTGAAGTTTTATAGCCCCTGGCTATAAACTGCCTCACAAATACATATTAGTCACAAGTAACTAAGTGGAGGGCAAGAACTTAATGTTATTGCCTACAATGCAAATTGAATATCATACTTTATTAATGGGTATATGAGGCCCCATCAACAGAGTGATGTACAATCCTTTGGGGGAAAACCATTCATCACCTTTAACTATAGTTTCTTTGCCACCAGATAGGAATATTAACACTTGCCTTAATTCAAAGGTGTGTAAAAGTATTTTTCTCATAGGATACTAAATTTAATATTTAATATTGTAGCTGTGTTTTTCATAAAACAAATCTAAATAATAAAATTTTAATTCTAACTTCATAGAGTTCTACCTTATTTTCTATTTGATGATTTATAAAAAAAAAATGAACTAATCATTCATTCTGAGTCATCAATACAATTTCTGTTACTCTTTCCCTTTCAATACACATACTCAAGCTTTCTTTACAAAATTATCCTTTCCAAAGTACAATTTTTCCATAAATACATTTAATCACTTTTAATTATTTCAGTTCCTTGTAGCTATTTCAAAATAATGGATTATAGTCCCTTAATAAGATATGCTCTAAGGTCTTGACAAACATGAACAATTTTCTGAAAATCCAGGATAGGACACAAGTTGTTATATGACTTGGAACATTAATGATCTACTAGAGTTCGACACTCGGTCAGAAATTATGAAAATTTAGAATTGCAAATATTGAAGAGAGAATATAATACAAAACATGCATAAAATCCCCTCCAAAAGATAAAATATTGGTCTTTTCCTACTCAGCATGTTTAACTGCATTTAAAATTTGTGTTTTGAAAAAATTAAATTCGTTAACCCCAACTGAATTGGTACCCTCTCCCCAAATGGGTCCTATTTGAACACCTCACCGTGTACATTGTCTTTCACTATAACTTCTTCCCAAGCCTATGTAGTATTCATATTTTAACTTCTCATATTTCAGCTGATTTCTCTGTCATGCTTTGGACCTGATAAATGTTCAGTAAACACAACCAACATAATTGGATCTAGAGTTGCCTCTTTCTTCTCCTCAAGGACCACTGCAACCCTTTTCTACTTTGAAAAAGAACAATGCAAAGCTCTACTTCCAGCCAATCAAGTAAAGTTGTCACTTCACTTTCTGTGGCCCAGTTGCAAGGCAGGTAAAGCAGAAACATGAAAAAAGCTTTTGGAAAAATGATGGCCCTTGGTTATACAAGAGAAAGAGAGTCTATTTCCTCAATTTTAATACAATCTGGAAAAAGATTCGAAACATTAAAAATAAATTTGATCATAGCATTTCTAACAACTTACAATTTATTGTTATATAGAACCTCATATTACTATGATATAAAATATAAAATGCCTATTATTAAGAAAACATGTTTACAGTATTAATTTATTTATTCCATTAAAATAGTGTGCTTCTTAGAGGTTATATGTTGTACTTCTCAGAGGGTATTTGAAGTCACTAAATTTTTATTGATATCTCATTTAGAGAAATGTGGATTAAGTATAAATGATTATAGAAAGAAGTCAAAAGACAATAAATGAAAATGAAAAGCTAGACTTTTCAACCATGAAATATAAGCCTGAATGATCAAGTTTTATTTGTTTTTGTGCAGTTCATATTAGCATTTTATTATGCAAAGCCATAAATTTGATATTACAGTGAAAATAAAATTGGTTTCCTAAAATAATGCTACATTCTTGGATTTTTAGTTTTACTTAAAAGTCTAGATAAATTTCATAATAATTGAACATTGAAAGTACTGTTTTATATTGCAACAAACATAAATATTTTGTGTCGTGGAAGTTGCATACATTTTTAAACAAAAACAGGTCCTCAAAGAAATTTAGAGCTAATGTGGAAGACTGTTCCAGATATGTCCCCAAAACCCTAGGGGTATATTTTGGGTCATGTTTAATGTTATAGATATATCAGGTCAAAAACCTGATATTTAAATTTTTAAAAGTTTGATTTTTAATTTTATAAATATAATTAACATTTCTGCATAAATGCTCCCTAATATTTTAGAAGTTTATATGTTTAAATACACAATTAAATGAATTATAGTATATATACTATCAAGCAGGCAAATCAATATAGTGTAATGTTGAAAACATGATTAAGGAAGAGATTTTTTTAATATTCCTGAAAGTATTAATAAAAAAATAAATTTATTAAATATATTATTTGTAAATTCTGTATATATTAGTAAGTCATTAAATAGAAAATATTTTATGATATAGAAAGAACAGTAGAGAAGCATATTTAATAAGCATATTTAAGAAGCATATTGTTTCAAAGTCTAGTATCTGCTGTTTATTAGAGGTTCACTAGGAAATTCCCAATAATGTCAGAAACAAACCAAGAATTCCTATTCTTACCATAATTTTTGACTATTGTGTTGGACTAACCAAATACTATAGACTGAACGTTTGTGTCATCCCAAAATTCATGTTGGAACTTAAGCAGGTTGATACTATATTCTTGTGTTTTCCAATAGGTGACACACAAGCCTCTAGCACTACCCAGGCCTCCAGGATCTCTGATGTGTGTCAAATAAAATGCCCATTATTCCCTGGGGAGCTGTGTCTCTCCTCCGTGACCAGGTCGCCTCAGTCCCAGGGCTCCACCCCCATAGAAGAATGTGGTGGGCAATGGGATTCTGAACCCTGGAGAGGCCCTGAAGTCCCTGTGCTGCCCTAGTGGCCAAATGCAGTGCTGCTCAGCCCGCAGTATCCCAGGTGCCTCTGCCAGAATCAGCCTCAATGGATGGGGGTGGGGTGGGAGAGGCTGCCAGTGTGCCTGTGGCTGTTTTACTCCCAGTAATAGCGACTGACTCAGCTGCCTCATATTTATCTCCACCCGTGTTACTGGGACCAGCTGCGGTGTGCGTCTGCCACTCAGAAGCTGTTTCCTCGGTTCCCAGTGCAGCATTCCCTGGTCTCTAGCCTGAAATTCGCTGCTGCAGTTTCCCCTGGGGCCCGCTGCTAGCTCTGAGAAGGTGGAGGAAGGTAGCCAGGCCCTGTGACTCCACTTTCTGCCTGGCAATGGCAGCTGCCAGAACACAGCTGTTGCACCCATGTATTTCATCTCTGCCCTGATTACTGAGTTCTGCCACTTTAGTATATGCTGATCACTCAAGCAGGAATGGTCGTGGCTACAGAGAGTGGATGCTGTAACCTGATTCATCCCCTCTCCCTGAGTCCAGCAGGGAGCTCTGAGCTGCCTCCACAGCACCCATCTTCGCGCCTCTCCCTTTTCTCCTCTCTTGCTTGTCTGCTTAGCCCACCTTCAGATGCTTTGATGCACAGGTCTCTCAGAAGTGTCTGTGTGTTAAACTGAGAATCTTACATTGGATTATAGCTGTTCAACTTGTTACAGTTTCAAGGTGAGAGGTCAAGGGGACTCTTTATACCATCATGCTTCTGATGTCACACGCATATGTTGAAATTTAATCCCCCTATTTCTATGTGGGACCTTTGGGAGATGATTAGTTCATGAGTGTAGACACTTATAAAAATATTTTTTTAAATCCCTAATTCAATAATATGTCATATGTATATTGCATTGTTTGTTCACCATCCAAAGTAAAATTTCCTTCCATCATTATATATTTGACCCCCTTTACCTTTATCTACTATCCCCCCTCCTCACTTCCCTCCGCTAACCACTAAACTGTCATCCGTGTCCACGAGTTTCTGTTGATTTGTCTTATTCATTTGTTGCTTTCAGTTTTATACCCAACATACGAGTGAAATCATATGGTTCTCAAATTTTCTGCCTGACTTATTTTGCTTAGCATGATAATCTCAAGATTCATCCATGTTGTCACAAATGGCAGTATTTCATCTTTTCTTATGGCTGAGTAAAATTCCATTGTATATATGAACCACATCTTCTTAATCCAATCATCTGTTGAAGAACACTTTGATTGTTTCCATATCTTGGCCACTGTGAATAATGCTGCAATGAACATCAGAGTGCATATGTCTTTACAGATAAATGTTTTCATATTTTGGGGGTAAATATTCCAGAAGAGGGATTGCTGGGTCATGTGATAATTTTATTCTTAATTTTTTGAGAACCCTTCATGCTGTTTTCCATAGTGAGTGTACCAATTTAAATTCCCACCAGCAGTGTGTGAGGGTTCCTTCTTCCTCACAACCTCTTCAACACTTAATAACTTGTTTTGTTAATGATAGCCATTCTCACAGGTGTGAGGTGGTCTCTCATTATAGTTTTAATTTGCATTTCCTAATAGCTAGTGATGTTAAGCATCTTTTCATATGTCTGTTGGCCATTTGTATGTCTTCTTGAGAGAAGTGTCTGTTCAGGTCTTCTGCCCTTTTTAAATTGGATTTTTTTTCTGTCACTAAGTTGTATGAATTCTTTTTATATTCTAGATATTAGCCTTTTATCAGAGGTGTTGTTTGCAAATATCATCTCTCGTTTAGTTAGTTGCCTCTTTGTTTTGTTGATGGTTTCTTTTGCTGTGCTTTTACTTTCCTTGCCTTTTAGGTCAAATTCATAAAATCTTCTCTAAATCCAAGTTCATGAGTTTAATACCTATGTTTCTTTTATGCAATTTGTTGTTTCATGTCTTGTAGTTAAATCTTTGATCCGTTTTGAGTTAATTTTGGTGAACAGTGATAGATAGCAAGCAATCTAGTTTCATGCTTTTGCATGGGGCTGTCCAACTCTCCCAGCACCATTATGGAAGAAGCTTTCTTGTCTTCATTGTATGTTTTTGGCTAATTTGTCAAACATTATTTGACCATATATATGGGCGTTGATTTCTTGGCTCTCAATTCTGGTCCACTGTTCTGTGTGTTTGTTTTTCTGTGACTATCATGCTGTTGTCATTATTGACGCTTTGTAGTATAATTTGAACTCAGGCAGTGTGATAATTCTGGCCCTGTTCTTTTAACTCAGGATTGCTTTGGCTATTTGGGGTCTTCGTAATTCCTCACAAATCTGATGATTTTTTGTTCTATTTCATTAAAAAGATATCATTGGGATTTTGATGAGGATTGCATCAAATCTGTATATTGCTTTGAGTAATGTGGCCATTTTAACTATATTGATTCTTCCGATCCAATAAACATAGGACATCTTTCCATTTCTTTGTGTCTTCTTCAATTTTTTTTAATAATGTCTTATAGTTTTCAGTGTATAGGTCCTTCACATGCTTTGTTAAGTTTATTCCCAGGTATTTAATTATTTTTGTTGCAATTGCAAAAAGAATTTTTTTCATTTTTTTTTCTGAAATTTTAGTGTTGGTGTATAGCAATGCAATGGATTTTTGTACATTGATTCTGTATTCTGCTACCTTGCTGTATTTGTTTATTATTTCTGAAAGGTTTTTAGTGGAGTCCTAGGGTTTTCTGTATAAAGAATCATGTCATTTGCAAAAAGTGACAATTTGACTTCTTCATTCTCAATTTAAATGCCTTTATTTCATTCTCTTATCTGATTACTCTAGCTAGGACTTCCAACACTATATTCAATAACAGTGGTGAGTGCAGCCATCCTTGTCTTGTTCCTGACCTTAGAAAGAAGATTTTTAACATTTCACCATTAAGTATGATGCTAGCTGAGAGTTTCTGGTAGATGGCTTTTATTATGTTGAGATATTTTTCTTCTATGTCCCATTTATTAAGCATATTAATTACAAATGTATGCTCTATCTTGTCAAATGCTTTTTCTATATCTATTGATATAATCACATGATTTTTATGTTTTATCTTGTTTATGTGGCATATCTCAATATTCAATTTCTGTATGTTAAACCATCATTGTGCCCCTGGAATGAAGCCCACTTGATCATGATGTATAATTTTTTAAACGTATTGTTGTATTCAATTTGCTAATATTTTGTTTAGGATTTTTGAATGTGTGTTTATCAGAGATCTTGGTCTATAGTTTCCTTATTTTGTGTTATCTTTAACAGCTTTGGGTATCAAAGTAATATTGCCTCATGAAATGAGTTAGATAGTATTTTTTCTTATTCAGTTTTTTGGAAGTGTTAGAAAAGAACAAGTATAAAATCATCTTTTTTTCCAGTTTTATTGAACTATAATAGACAATTAGTTGCTTTATTTACATTGTACAATTCAATGAGTTTTTTCAATTATAGTTGTCATACAATAATATACCAGTTTCAGTTATACAGCATAGTGATCAGAGATCCATGTAACTCACAAAGCAATCAGCCCACTAAAATTAATACCCATCTTCCCCCTTACATATTTATTACAACATTATTAACCATCTTCCCCATGCTACACTCTACTTCTCCATGTCTATTCTGCAACTATCCATCAGCACCTCTTAACCCCTTTGCCTTTTTTCTTAGTCTGCCCAATGCCCCTCACATCTAATAGCTCTCAAAATATTTTCTGTATCTATGATTTTATTACTGCTTTTGTTATTATTGTTGTTTATTTTGTTCTTAAGAATCCACATGTATGGGAAATCATGCGATATTTGTCTTTCTCTATCAACCCATTTCATTCAGCGCAATACCCTCTAGGTCCATCAAGGAAATATCTTTTTCTATCCCTTTCCTTTTAGTCTGTGTGTCTTTTAATCTGAAATGAGTCTCTCGCAGGCAACATATGTAAAGGTCTTATTTTCTTATCCTTTCAACCACTCTATCTTTTGGTTGGAGCACTTAATCCTTTTCCATTTGAGGTACTTATTAATAGGAATGTGGGAAGGGAGAAGGGCGAGGGGGAGGTAGATGGGGTAAAAGGGGTTAATATGTGGTGATAGAAAGAAATCTAACTATGAAAAGTGAACACACAATTGAAATATATATATGCCTTACTGCTAAAAGGTATAGCTGAAATTTACCAGATTTCATTAACCGATATCACCATAAAAAAATCAAATAAAAAAAGTTTTTTTTAAAAAAAATTACATATCATTATCAAATAGGCTTCATTCCAGGGGCACAAGGATGGTTTAACATAGGCAAAGTGAATAATGTGACACACAAAATAAATGAAATAAAGGATAAAATTTATTTGGTTATATCAATAGATGCAAAAAAAAGCATTTCAGAAGATGCAGCAATTATTTATGATTAAAACACTTAATAAAATGGCTGTAGAAGAACAGTATCTTAACATAATTAAGGCCATATATGAAAAGCCCTCAGCCAGCATTACACTTACTAATGAAAAACTAAAAACATTCCCCCTAAGATCAGGAATAAGAGAGGGTTATTCGCTATCACCACTCTTACTCAATATAGTGTTGGAAGTCCTATCTAGAGCCATAAGGCAAGAGAAAAAATAAAAGGCAATCAGGCAAGAAAAAAATAATAAAATTGGGAATGAAGAAGTCAAATTGTCACTTTTTGCAGATGACATGATTCTTTATATAGAAAACCCTAATGACTCCACCAAAAACAACTATTGGAAACAATAAACCAATATAGTAAAGTTTCAGAATACAAAATCCACTTACAAAAATTCATAACGTTCCTATACATTATGAATGAAATTTTAAATAAAGAAATGAAAAAACAATTCCTCTTGCAATTGTAACAAAAAGAATAACATAGATATAAATAAACCTAACAAAGCATGTGAAGGACCTATACACTGAAAACTACAAGGCATTATTTTAAAAAGTTGAAAAAGACACAAAAAAATTGAAAGATATTCCATGTTCAAGGATTGGAAAAATCAATATAGTTAAAATGGTCATATTACTCAAATCAATATACAGATTTAATGCAATCCCCATCAAAATCCTAATGGCATATTTTTAAAAATTAGGACAAAATATTTGTATGGAGTCACAAAAGACCCCCGAATAGCCAAAGCAATCCTGAGAAAAAAGAACAAGGCCAAAAGTATCACACTGCCTATGTTCAAATTATACTACAAAGTGACAATAATCAAAACAGCATGGTAGACAGAAAAACAGACACACAGAACAATGGAACAGAGTTGAAAGTCCAGAAAGAAACCCCATACATATGGGCAAATAATTTTTGACTAAGGAGCTAAAAGCATACAATGGTGAAAGGTAAGCCTCTTCAATAAATGGTGCTGGAAAAATTGGAAAGCCACATGTAAAAGAGTGAAACTAAATTGCTATCTGGCACCATACACCAAAATTAACTCACTAGGAATAAAAGACCTAAATATAAAACCTGAAACAATAAATTGCATAAAAGAAAACATAGGTACTAAACTCACGGACCTTGAATTTAGAGAGGATTTTATGAATTTGACCTCAAAGGCAAGGGAAGTAAAAGCAAATATAATTGAATGGAACTATATCAAACTAAAAAGCTTCTGCGGAGCAAAAGAAATGATCAACAAGACAAAGAGGCAATCAACTAAATGGGAGAAGATATTTGAAAACAATGTCTTTGATAAAGGGCTAATATCCAAAATATATAAAAAACTCATGTAATTCAACAATAAACAATCCAATTAAAAAATGAACAGAGGACCTAAACAGACACTTCTCCCAAGAAGACATACAAATGACCAACAGGCATATTGAAAAGATGCTCAACTTCACTAGCTTTTAGGGAAATGCAAATCAAAACTACAATGAGAGATCACCTCACACCTGTAAGAATGGCTATCATTAACAAGACAAGTAATAAGAAGCTTTGAAGAGGTTTTGGAGAAAAAGGAACCCTCAGACATTAGGAATGTAAATTGGTACAGCCACTATGGAAAACAGCATGGAGATTCCTCAAAAAATTAAAATTAAAATTACCATATGACCCAGCAATCCCTCTTCTGGATATTTATCCCCAAAATTTGAAAACATTTATCTGTGAAGATGTATGCACCCAAATGTTTATAGCAGCATTATTCACAGAGTCCAAGACATGAAAATGAAAGATATACCCTTCAATTAGCAATTGGATAAAGAAGAGTGGCACATATATACAATGGAATATTACTCAGCCATAAGAAAAGATGAAATGCCACCATTTACAGTGTGAATGGACCTTGAGATTATCATGCTAAGAGAAATAAGTCAGACAGAAAAAATTGAGGACCATATGATTTCACTTATATGTGGGATACATAATTGAAGAAACAAATGAATAAGACAAACAAAAACTCATAGACAGACAACAGTTTAGTTGTTACCAGAGGAAAGGGGACAGGAAGGGTAAGTAAAGGTAAAGGGGGTTAAATATATGGTGACAGAAGATTTGACTTCGGGTGGTAAACACACAGTGCAATATAGATATGATGTATTATTACATTGTACACTTGAAACCTATATAGTAATATTAACCAATGTCACTCTGATATAATTAAATAAATAAATTTATTCTTCCCTCACTCAAAATCTCACTTCTTGTAGGTTCTTAATTGTGATGATACATGTTTTGTGAGCTGGAATAATCTAATAAAATACTCCAAATACACAAATTTGTTAAATGTGTCTGTATGTATATATGTCTGTAATCTGTATATAGCATTATATATGTATACATTTATAATATGCATATAGCTTTTAAGGCTAAATGGAAAGAATTATGAATAATTTAGTAACAAATATCAGGTATAAGACTATATACCTAACAGTAAATTGTATTCAGATATAAAAAATCTATACCATGTTTCACAAATACCAGTAAACTATACAAAAACATGAAATTATAGTATAAAACTGATTAAAATTGAAAATGCTGCAATATAAATATCAAAGTGGAGAAAAATGCTTTCATGTTACAAGATGAGGCACATTCTTAACAGTTATCTGTTATCTGAATTATTATTCAGTTTGTGATTTAATTAGAATTCTTAATAAGAAATGCCATTATAACAATGATCCAATATTTTAGAATAACTAATTGAATGAAATAAGTGAATAAATAAATAAATGGTTGCATGAATAGTGTTGATATTAACATGGCTTCAGTTCTCATTCATTCTGGAGCTAGTGGCTCTTAGAGAAAAAGTAAACACTCTCAGGTTTCATAAAGTGTTTTCCTTTTTCTATAGCAATCACTCTTTCTACTTTATACTTGAGTGGTGCTTTGTCTCCAGTTACCTATCTCTTTTACTCTGATGAGGTCTTAAACTTTGAAGAAAGTTCATCTCGTTGTTTGTTAAGTGCCCTGCCTGCAGAGGCCTCTTCCAGGAATTAAAAAGTGTAATTATCAAAACTATGAGGCATAATTGAGATAGAAACACCAGTGACTGCCTAACAAAGTTAGCACCTCTGGAGACAACCTTAAAAGTGTCTAATATGTATACCCTTATGAATCATCTTATTTTCAGAGAAAATAATTTTGAGATACTTAAATAATTATGTACTTACTTAGTGAAAACATTTATAACATTAATAATACAATTATCTGTAAGCTTTCTAATGAGCCGCCAAGTGACCTTGGTAAAAACAAAACAAAACAAAACAAGAACTTGCTTGATAACAACCAATTTCCAAGGAGACCATTTTTAATTGCTTGAAAACTACAATGATGGCTTTAAGTAGCTGTCGCTTGTTCTGTGCCAAAAGAATGGACTGTTTCCTGGTACAGGTATTGGGGAGCACATGTTTTTAGTACAGATTAATGACTACCATAATATGGAGTCTCAGGGAGAAAATAAATACTCTAGGGACCTCCATAGTTATTCTAGTTACCTCATTTCTATGTTAGCAGAAAGAATTCAAACTCCGAAATTTCAAATTCTTGTTTTGTGTTTAAGTGAGCTGGAATTTTCTAATGAAATACTCCAAATAGACTGACTTGATTTCTCATTATTTTTACTTTTCTATGAAAATAATGTACTATGCTGTTAATTCTCAATGTAGTATCAGTTTATAATACAGCTTTTAAATTCAGATTGTTTGAATTTGAACAATAGTCCACCAATCATTCACAGGTGACCTTAGGAATGCTAGTTAGCAATTTTGTGGCTTGTTTATCTGTAAAAAAAATATTTAGTTGTCTCCTGTGGCTGTCATGAATATCAAATAGGTTAATATCTACTAATCACATTAGTATTGCACATAATAAACATGCAGAGTAGGGCTCTAGCTCTGTCAGAGGATGGCCACCGGGCATGCTGACTCTGAGGCCTCCTGGAAGGCGTCCCGCCACAGACTAGATTCACAGATTGATGGGCTTGGAGATGCCTGGGAGAGGTTAAACCTTGACCAGAGGCCAGCTGCCACCGATGCTAGACTTAGGGCTGCTCAGCAAGAGATACTGGACACACCAAGGCCAGGTGCTCTTTGTTTGGGTTTTGTGAACTTCTGAGAGATTTTAGAGAACCCCACAGCATGAGCCAAGACAGTCCATTTGTATGGAAAAGCCACTGGAAGCTGCTTGGGTGGGTCCAGAAGGTGGGTGGAGTAGGGTCTCAGAGAATCACCAGGGCAGGGTAAATAGTGTTATTTAGGTTAATGGAGACTCAGATATGGTGCCAGCCTAAGTCTGCATGCTGGGTGAGGGGAGGACTTACCTAAGGAACAATGGCTTCTGCCAGCACTTCTGTCTGAGAGAAAGCTGTCCCTTCAGCCCTCATCCTGAAGTCAGACAATTTATTTCTACCTTGTATGTTCCTGATACCTTTGAAACTGCTGCCCCAGCACTGGAACTCAGAGTGAGTCCTTAATTGAGTAAGTCCATGCTCAGGCCCTTTAAGAGGAATGCCTGGGACTCCAGCAGCCCTCTGCCTCACTCAGCCACAATCTCTATTGTTTTCACAATCTTCCCAGTCCTGGAATCCTGGGCTGGGGAGCCTTGTATGGGGCTGGGATCCGTAGTTGAGATAACTCTCCCAATTTTTATCTAACACATGCAGGTGAGGGAGTAGCCAGTTCTTTGTCTCTGTGCTCCTCTTACCGGTCTGGATGTGGCTTCTTCCTTAGCTGTAGAACTTCTGTTCAGCTAGACTTCAGGCAATTCTCAGTGATGGTTGTTCTGAGGTTTAGTTGTAATTTTGATGTTGTCGTGAGAGATGCAAGCACAGTGCTTAACTACTTAGCCATCTTGATTGGAAATCCCCAGTACCATTGTTTTAAAGCATGTAAGTCCTACTCTCTTTTCTAAATATAGTTACTATGCAACAAAGAATTTTTATTCCCACCAAAACAAAACTGTTACTTTTCTGTATATTTTTCTTTAATTCTGTGTTCTAAATTTTTAGAAAAAAAATTTCTAAATTTATGATACTCTATAAAATAGTAACCTGACATGTGGACTTATTTCTAGAAAAATTCACTTAGAATGTTCCACCTTTTGATGGAGTAAGGAATATAAACCAGGACTGAGAAACTGACTGTCTTCTTTCCAACATGAAGATAAACTGGTCTGGACATTTGGCAGGTGATAAAATGAAAATTAATTGCCAACAGATCTGGAGATAAAACATCATTTCATCATGATTCACATAGCTCTGTCAAAATCAGCATCATATGAACTTAGCCTATTGATAATGATGCTTTTTAAAGAAAAGCCTAATAAAAAAAAGAAAAGCCAAAAACATAACTTAAGTAATAAGAGAAATATAATAAAAACATATGAGAAGCATAGGGAAAGTCTTTCACGTTCCTCAATATATAGTAAGGAAGGACAGTACCAAGAGATGCTGTCCATCAATATATATTTCATGAAAGAGGAGCACTGTCTTTTGGATGGAGAATTCAGGAATGGACAGTATTAATGAGAAGAAAATATCTAAGAGTAACATTGATGCCCTTGCACAGGACTAACTTAAGCTCAAGAACATGCACACTTAGGGATGACTGTGTCAACTATTCAATATCTGTCCCAACATTGCAATCAACTTATAGTTAAGTATCAGTAGAAATAGCTGGATGGTGAAGTTAATTTTATAATATAAGATTATTAACCACAAATAAGTGAAACATAGATCAAAAGAGGGAATTGATGGCTGCCACTTTCTTCCCACAGCTTTCACAACTTCTTTGATGTCCTTATTTCTCAATGTATGAACTATAGGGTTTAGCATGGGGGTAACAACACCACACAATACTGAGATTAGTCTATCTTTTTCAAAGAATAAGTTGAGATTGGTTGTACATGTGTGAAAATGGCACTGCTGTAATAGAGAAGGACAATGATTAGGTGGGAAATACATAAGTATAAAAGGCTTTGTGTCTCCTCTCTGAGGAGTGGATTCTCAAGATGGTGGAGATTGTGTAAAGGTAGGAAAAGACAATACACAAAAAAGCAATCCAACCAATGAATACTCCAATGGAGAGCAATGTCAGTTCATTGACAAAAGTGTCCCCACAAGATCAGCAAAGGTGATACATCACAGTAGAAATAATTAATCTGATCATCGCCACAGAATGGCAAGTAGAATGTCAGTACTATGTGCACCATTGAACTGAAGAAACCACAAGTTCCGCAGCTGTTAACTGGCCATCTAGGAACTTGTTCATAATAACTGAATACCTTAAGGGATTACAGATTGCAATGTAATGATCATATGCCATTTCTGCTAGGAAGAGACACTCTAATCCTACAAAGAAAATAAACACAAAAAGTTGAGTCACATTTTGTCCATAGAAAATGCTCTTTTTTTTTGACAGAAGATGCACCATCATGTGGGAAACGTTGGTGGTCATGTAGCAGATGTCAAGAAGGGCCAAATTCTCTAGGAAATAATACATAGGTGTATATAGATGTAGATCAGCCACAACCACCAAGATAATGAATATGTTTCCTCCCAAAGTACAGATGTAAGTCAGAAAGAAGATGGTGAAGAGTAAAAATTGAAAATCATTTATGTTGGAAAATCCCAAACAGAAATTTATACAGAGTTGTTTGATTTTTTTCTTTCCATGATATTGCCTGGTTTCTTTTGAGGAACTAAGCAAGAGAAGCACAACTTACAATGATCACATGCTGTAGTAGCAATGGTCTGCAAAAGAAGATAACAAAAGTTTTACAAAAAAAAAGTCATCAACATGTACATCAGATTCCAACCCAGAGGAGCAACATCTCTTTTCATATTATAGTTCATACCTATCACCAAACACAGATGTAAGTATTTCCACCCAATATTTTGCTTATAAATAAAATCTCTAAAATATACAACACAAACAGTATTCACCTAGAAAGAAAATCACAAAAGGGCACCATACATCCTAAGAGTCCTCTGTTAATAATGACTGGGTCAGGTCCACCTGCATTTTCTTAGTGTCATGTGAATGTGTGTTGCAGAATATAGATTATAGAAGAATTTCTGGGTTTCATTAGTTTTTTTAAGCCATCCCTGCTCCCCTTTTCCATGTTGAATGCTGATATAAAAGTTAATTTGTTATATTTTATAGAGGTTAAAGAGGAATGTAAAAGCTAAGAGGCACCAAAAGGTGATTCTGTATTTTTTGTTAGGTCAATCAAATGAGGACTGATTTGATTAGAGTATCCTGACAAAATAGCCTTACAGTTGACATCTGTGGGACTAGGAGAAAAATGATAAATAAAGATACTGGCTATTATGACCTCTTCTAAGAACAGAGAATTTTTATCCTAAGGGAAACATATTAGCTTTCTACATGTTATACACTGTAGTAAAATAAACCACATACCTTTTGACCTTTCATATTCACCATAGCTCTTCAGAATGGGTGTTATTATTCTCATTTTGCAGATCACGTTTTTCAAGTTCAGAGAAGTTAAGTATTATGTCCAAGATCACACAGCTGGTGAGCCTTAGAGAGCTACCAAACCTAGTTATATCTAAGTCCATACCTCCAACTTTTATACCTAGAATGGTAAGCATGTCTTATCTTCCATGTCAATTCTGTCATTGAAGACTGCTTTGCAGGATATATCCTAACTCCAAGAAAAACAGTTTCTTTTAGAAATTTTGACTATTAGTCAAAGAGATGACAGTGACAGAATGTATTCCTCCTATTTGTTAAACTTATTCAAAACTATGCTTTATTTTGCCTTCAGAGGCAAAATATACTGAAGCATGTTTTTCAAAATTTTCCAGAATTCTCTCCTTCCATCCTCTCTCCTTTCCTTCTCCCACCTCCACTCTCTATCCTCTCCTCTCTTTCATGTAGCTATATGAAACAGTTTTACATAGGATAATAATGCACTCCATGTAATAAGGTATTAACCACATATTCCTCTGACATTTATCTGATTGCACTTAATTTAAGATTTCTAGTTTTTCTTGACATCTATCTGCTCATTCATGAAGACTAAAAAGAACCAGTCTTAGTGCCCAACCTAACCACTTCTAATCACTTCACTTCAGTAATAGTTCATCTTATCAATATTTTCATATATACAATGGAATGTTACTCAGCCATAAAAAAGAATGAAATCTTTTCATTTGCGATGATATGGATGCACCTAAAGGGCATTATGCTAAGTAAAATATCTCAGCCAATGAAAGACAAATACCATATGATTTCACTTATATGTGGGATCTAAAAAAGAAAACAAATTCACAGCTACAGAAAACAAATTGATGGTCAGCAGTTGGGAGGCACTGAGGGGGATGGGTAAAAAAGGGGAAAGGATTAGATGCACAAATAGCCAGTTATAAAAACAGTCATGGGAATGTAAAGTGCAGCATAGAGAAATAGTCAATAATACTGTAATAACTATGTATGTGTCAGATGGATATTTATTGGAGTGATCACTTTCTAAGTTCTATAAATGTCTAATCACTATTTTGTACACCTGAAACTAATATAATATTGTATGACAATTGTAATGGTAAATCAAAAAGCAAATGTTTTTGTTGAAATATCTATTAACTTTCTTACTAAGTTTTTGGTGCCAAAAATAACTGGGCCAAACGGAGTGTCATAAACATATAATCTAATATCTCAATTATACTAATAAATCTGAATACTTTGAATTTGTATTTAAGCTCCCAGTTTATTCTTTTTTAAAAATTTATTTTAATTTGTCTATGGCCATGATACCCTGAACAAGCTCAATCCCGTCTGATCTCAGAAGCTAAGCAGGGTCGGGCCTGGTTAGTACTTGGATAGGAGACCACCTTAGGAAGACCAGGTGCTGTAGGCATAAAAAAATAAAAAATAAAAATAAAATAAGGGGTTGTAAGCTGACAAGATCCTTGCAATCTGTGAGATCAACCAAGGGTTGCCTCACCTAAAAAAATATATTTTTTTTTATTAGTTTCAGATATACAGTACATTGGTAAGACATCTATATAGTTCGTAAAATGATCCCCCCAATTGCTCCCTGCCTCCCCTGACCCTCTACCTAGCCAATGTATTAATGCTAACTGCATTCCCTATGCCATGTTCCTTATCCCTGTGACCATTCATCAGCTACTAATTTGTACTTCGTTAACACTTCACCACATTCTCCCAGTCTCCCAAACCACTCTCCCCTCTGTCCATCACCAAATTCTCCACTACATTTGTGAGTCTGTTTTTGATTAGCTTGTTCTTTTTATTCTTTAGATTCCACATATAAGTGAAATCATATAATGTTTATCTTTCTCTGTCTGACAAATACCTTCTAGGCCCATCAAAGCAATATCTTTTTCCATCCCCTTCCTTTTCATGTGTAGGTGTCTTGTTTTCTTATCCTTTTAGCCACTCTATCTTTTGGTTGGTGCGCTTAATTCTTTTTCATTTAAGGTACTTATTGATAGGAATGTAATTGTTACCATTCTTTATTCCTGTTTTTGATACGTGTTTTTGCTTCTTAAAGAAGTCCCTCCAACATTTCCTGTAATACTAGCTTGGTGGTGATAAAGTCCTTTAGCTTATTTTTGTCTGGGGAGCTTCTTATCTGTTCTTCAACTCTAAATGATAGCTTTGCTGGATAAAGTATTCCAGGTTGTAGATCCTGGGTCTTCATCCTGTTGAATGTTTTGTGCCAAGCCCTTCTGTCTTATAAAGTTTCTTTTAAGAAGTCAGCTGTCGGTATTATGGGTGCTCCCTAACTGATTTTTTCTTGCTGCTTTTAAGATTATCTCTCTGTATTTAACTTTTGGCATTTTAATTATGATGTGTCTTGGTGTGGGCCTCTTTGGATCCCTAATTTTTGGAATTCTGTGAGCTTCCTGTGGCTTTATGTCTATTTCCTTCACCAGGTGAGGGAAGTTTTCCATCATTATTTCTTCAAACAGCTGTTCAACATCTTGATTTTCTTCAGTCACGCCAACCAGATGGCTATTTGGACCCTTAATAGTGTCCCATATGCTCTTTAGGTTATTTTTATAGTCTTGGCATCTTATCTCTTGCCATTCTGATTGTGTGTTCTTGGCTTTCCAGTCCTCTAGATAGGGCATTTGATCCTTTTCTTTATTCACTTTGTTTATTCCTTTGTTTATTCCAATATACTTCTCATCTCAGATAGTGTCTTCATTTCTGACTGGTTCTCTTTTATAATTTCTATTTCTATTTTTATGTTTTTTATCTCTTTGCTGAAGTTCTCACTGAATTTCCCAAAAGTTCATTGAGCATATTTATAACCAGTGTTTTGAACTCTGCATCTGTTCAATTGCTGGATGCCATTATATCTGGATCTCTGTTCTGTTCTCTCATATGGTTTCTGCTTCTTTGTCTTCACATTTTGGTTGCTTTTCCAGGTATGTTTCTATGTACTAAGGAAAGCTCCTAAGTCTCCTGGTCTTATTAGTGTGGATTTTTGAAGTAGGCACATTTCTGAGAGGAGTTCAGCAGCAGGCCAAATTTAGCCCAAGCCTCTACACCTCCGGCACCACCTGTTAAGATTCAGCAAGCAATCCATAGATGTTGTGCTTATAATTGCCTCAAAAGGCCACACTAGAAACTGAGGCCAGCTGCCACCAGTGTGAGTCTAGGCACTGCTCAGCAAGGAGCACCTGACTCATGAGGATACACTTGGATGTGGCTTGGGTGGGGCCCAAGTTGGGGGAGGCAGGAGTTCAGGGATAACAGAGTGACCTCTGTTATCCAGTTTGATGACACCACAGCTATGGCGGTGTTGTCCATGCACTGGTAGTGGTTAGAACTCAACAGGGAACAATAGATACCACCAGCACTTCTATACAGAGTGAGTCTTGCCTTGACCTTCACTCTGACAATGTCTCCCTGTAAGTCCCTGGTGCCCCCTGCATGCAGCCAAATGGACGTTGGTGCTCAGAGCAAGCAGGTCTGTCATCGGGAAAATCCATTCATTGATGTGGCCCCTTTAAGAAGCTTCTACAGCTGCTGCAGCCTCTGTCTCACTCAACCACTCAAGACCAGGCAGCCCTGCGTCCTCACCCCGTCCTACCTTCTGTCATTGCAGGGTGTTTTCTTGGATTTCTCTGTAGTTGTATGGTTTGTTCATCTAGATCTTAGGCGATTTTTTCTTGCTGCTGCTCCTTGTTTCCGACACAACTTTGATTTGGTTGCCAGAGGGATGAACAGAGCCTCTATCATCCACACCATTTTTTTCCTCCCTAATTTTTTTTTTTATGGTGACATGGGTTTAAAAAAATCCAGTAAATTTCATGTGTACAATTCAACAGTAAAGCATATATATTGCATTGTGTGTTCCAGCCCACAGTTAGATTTCTTTCTGTTACCACATATTTGACCCCTTTTACCCCATCTACCTCCCCCTTCCCCCTCTCCTCTTACCCTCTGGTAACCACTAGTCTATTGTTCATGTTCATGAGTCTCAATTTGTTTATCATGTTTGTTTCTTGCTTTTAGATTTATATCCCACTTATAAGTGATATCATGTGGTTTTCAACTCTTTCTGTCTGGCTTATTTCACTTAGCATAATTATCTCAAAGTCCATCCCTATTGTTATAAATGGCAGTATTTCATCTCTTCTTATGGCTGAATAATATTCCATTGTATGTAATGACCACAGCTGCTTTATCCAATCATCCATTGTAGGGCACTTTGTTTGCTTCCATGTCCTGGCCACCGTGAATAATGCTGCTATGAACATCTGTGTGCAAATATCTTTTGGATATGACTTTTCAAGTCTTTGGGGTGAATGCCTAGTAGAGGGATTGCTGGAACATATGGTAGATCAATTCTGAGTTTTTTGAGGAAACTCCATATTGTTTTCCATAGTGGCAGTACTACTTTGCAGTCCCACCAGCAGTGTATGAGGGTTCCATTTTCTCTACATCCTCTCTAACACTTGTTATTACTTGTTCTGTTGATAACAGCTATTCTAACAGGTGTGAGATGGTATCTCATTGTGGTTTTGATTTGCATTTCCCTAATAGCTAGCAATGTTTAGAATCCTTTTATATGTTTGTTGGCCATTTGTATGTCCTCTAGGGAGAAGTGTCTGTTCAGGTCCCCTGCTCATTTTTTAATTAGATTGCTTTTTGTTGTTGTTGTTGTTGTTGTTGTTGTTGTTGTGATTGAGTTGTATGAGTTCTTTTTATATTTTGGATATTAGGCCCTTATTGGAGGCATTGCTTGCAAATATGTTTTCCTATTCAATGGTTGTCTCTTTACCTTGTTGACAGTTTCTTTTGCTGAGCAGAAGCTTTTTGATTCGATGTAGTCTCATTCATTTATTTTTGCTTTTACCTCCCTTGCTTTGAGGTCAAATTAATAAAATCTTCTTTAAGTCCAAGGTCCTTGAGTTTCATTCCTATGTTTTCTTCTATGCATTTTATTGTTTCAGGTCTTATATTCAGGTCCTTAATGCATTTTGAGTTACTTTTGGTGTGTGGTGATAGACAACAGTCTAGTTTTATTCTTTTGCAGGTGGCTTTCCAGTTTTCCCAGCACCATTTATTAAAGAGGCTTTCTTTTCTCCACTGTACATTTTTGCCTGTTTTGTCAAAAATTATTTGCCTATATAAACACGGGTTTACTTCTGGACTCTCGATTCTGTTTCAAAGATCCAAGTTTCTGTTTTTCTGCCAATACCATGCTGTTTTGATTACTGTGACTTTGTAGCATAATTTGAATTTGGGCAGAGTTATGCCTCCAGCCTTGTTCTTTTTTATCAGAATAGCTTTGGCAATTCAGGGTCTTTTGTGCTTTCATAAAAATCTGATGATTTTTTGTTCTATTTATTTAAAAAATGCTGATGGGATTTTGATGGGGATTGCATTAAATCTGTATAATGCTTTAGGTAGTAAGGTCATTTTAACTATGTTGATTCTTCCAATCCAAGAACACGGAATAGCTTTCCATTTCTTTGTATCTTCTTCAATTTCTTTTAACAGGGTCTTATAGTTTTCATTATGTAGTGTGCAGGTTGGGTGTTTTTTATTGATTTTTAAGTGTTCAGCTTATTGTTGTTTCAGGAGGAGAGGTCTGAAGGACATCTCTCACTCCACCATACTTCTGACATCACTCCAATTTCTTTTTTTATAAATGACTTCTCCAGTTCCTAAATTGCTAGACAAATCAAAATTCAAGCATAATTTTTTCTTATTGTAGAGGGCTTTATAGTTATTTTAATAGATATGGTAGAAAACTTGCTCACGTTTCACTTTTAAATAGTGTTACCTATCTCTTTTCTGATTGAAATTAATGTGTTTGTTTAAAAATATTTGGAAACCATAGCAAACAATAGAAAACATTAAAAATCCTTACTATCTCTAGCAGAGAAAACTTCCTCTAATGATTTGGTGTGTGTCCTTCTAATCAGATTTCCATGCATAAATATTTAAAATGAGAATCAGAAATCACATGTTTTAACCTGTTTTTTTAAGCACCATATTGTGATAATTTCCCATAGTAATAAATGTTCTCCTGAAACATATTTAAGTTATATACAAGTCTTTATTAATTAAGCAAACTTTATTAATTGATATTTATATTGTTTTATTATGATTGTGTTATGATAAATTTTAGTATTAAGCATACTGAATTAAACTCCTGGAATTTGGAATTAGGTTGCATGTATTTTAACAAACTTTCTAAGAGCCTCATTCCAATAAATTAGAGACCACTGCTGCTGGTCATCAATCTGGAAAATTTAAGAGCTATTTGGTTAATGCAGGATTCAGCGTTTCTGTTGGAAAATTATTGAGTGCTGTATATAGAAGAGAACTCATAATCTCTGAGCACTTTCTACCCAGCATCCAATTTATTCCACATAAAACATCTGAGATAACTAATGTTACTATTCCCATTTTCCAGATGAAAACACTGCTTCTCAGCAAAATAAACATCCAGCAGAGTTATACAATCATTAGGTGAAAAAAAGACAGTGTATCTCTCCCAAACTAATATACTTTCAACTGAGTAGCTAAAAGTTTAATTTTCCTCAAGTGATGACAACAAAATGCTCTTAAAATTAATACTTTTCTTACCATTTATATTCATATAATTGAATTATTTTATTAGCTTCAAACTTTTATGGCTTGCATTTCTGACTGTTATGCCTACAGTGTCTTGATGGTTAAATCTAATTGTTACTAAACATCCAGTCTTTTACTGGAATATGTTTATTTCGACAATCGATTCCTAGTATGAGTGATATTTTCTGACCCAGTTGTAAATTAATTTTAACGTTCATGCTTGTATTATTAAAGGATACTGTTCTAGAGTTTAGGTTACGCCAGTTAACAAAAATGCTTGATAAAATTAAAATCGCTACATAAAGATTTCCTTAGTTTAAAATGCTCAACTTCTGAGAGCAGGAAGATGACGTGAGCTACCAGCCCGGCGTCGCCAGCACCAGGAGCACGCAGAGTGGGGGCCACTGCAGAGCGGTGAGAGAAGTGTTTAATGCAGACTCTCTCAATAAATAAGAGTTTTGGATGCTCCTGAGCATGATGGAAGGAGAGCTCCAGTCCAGAGACCTCATTATCGAGGCCCTGCAGACTCGCAGAAAGGAGGTATGGAAGAGTTTTGTTTTGTTTTGTTTTTTTGTTGTTTTTTGATTGTTTTGTTTGTTTGTTTGTTTTGTTTGTTCGTTTTTAGTTTAAATGACTCATTCTTGGCACCACAGAAAGACTATGAATCAGCTGTCGGTGACAAAGAAGAGAAGCCAGTTTGTACCAATCCCCTTTCCATCCTTGAAGCAGTCATGGCCCACTGCAGAAACACGCAAGGAAGGATGTCCACACAGCTGGGTGCTGCTGAGAGCAGGCAGACAAAAGAAGTGCCATAAGATATGCTTAACTGCTACATGGGTGATCTAGTAATGAAACCAGGACTCTGATCATGTGGTGGCATCCCCAGCTAATTCTATTCAGCTTCTGTCTCAAATATTTTTCTGAAATGAAATATTAAATTATTTCTTTTGAAAATGGAAATAGCGTGAGGAGAATAGAATGAAAGTTTGCATGGTTCATGCAATCTCACTACATGTCATCTCCAAGTCCTGGTTAATATCAGACTTGCCTCTGGGGTCAGATAGCTGTGTTGGCTGCAGATCTCCAGGCTCCTGCCCACACGTGTTTCATTTGAACTAACCTTCCCTCCCTAATCTTTACCTCCCCTACCAACACACACATTATTGAATACGAGTCCATACTTCAAAGAGTCTTGAGTGATAAAAGCTTAACTAATATCAGCCAAGAGGAAATAGAAGTTTAAACTGTGTCCTTCCAATATGCTGCCAAGACGATTGATTACCTTTATTCAAACAGAGAGTGAGAAAATCAGAGAAGCTAATGATTTCTAATATGATTACAATTAAGAGCAATATGTTCTTCCAAGCATTATTAAAGCATAAATTAAAATGTTTCTATTTGTCCTTTTCAGAGAACTTATTATAGTTTACATGTATCACCTGCTTGACAATTAATCTGAATGCACTATACTATCAATACTGTGACATAATCATTTAATGTGTGTGCTTTCCCTGTAATTATATCTTTGCATTAACCTATGTGTGTCAGTGTTTTGGTATGGGTGTTGAACAAAAGCAAACATTTTCATTTATATGTCACATGGTAGAAAACTAAGCACTGGGTAAACTAAACTAATAAAGAAGAAAGAAGGCTTTCCATGGATGTGAGGCAGACTCAGACCATTTTATTCTGGAAATTGCAAACCCTGCACAAAACCCTGTAGACAACTACTGAAGTCTCTGCAGATTGTCAAAAATCCCCACAAACCCCATGAGCAAGAGCCAATTTATTTCAGCTGATGTCACTGAAGCTCATTTTGTATTTCTTGGATGAGACTCATTTCAGTTATGTTCTTAACACATCAAGTGAGCTATTTCATAATAAAGTATCTCTGCTGGGTTTTATGCTGCATTAGCAAATAAAATGCTCAAGTTCTAATTCAAGAAAAAAATTAATTTTGTAGTTTGATGTCTAAAGCAAATTATAGAAGCTAAAGGGATAAATAAAACATTTTTTAAAATGAAGTTGAGTATTATGCATTTACTCAAACAATATTCTGCATTGATTGCCCTGACTTGTTTGTACACAAAAATATATTTGTATTCTAAATTTGAAAGGTTGTTTACCTGTGTTTTTAATTACTGTCTTTTTTTCTTGTACACTACTGTGAATATTTTCAGAAGAGTGAGAGAACAAGTTTAATAATGGTTTAAATTCCCATTATATATTTTACAGTACCAGATACAAGTAAATTCTCTAGCACAACTTTATTTCTATCAATAGAAGAATTCCAAAATCCAGTCCTCTAATCCATTTTTTCTTTATTTCTAATCTCTGCCTGCCCCTATTTTACTTTTTAATCTTTCTTTTTACTTCAGAGGAGGAATTAGACCAATACACTAGGCTAACATGTATTGCTCATTTTGTTCAACATATGATATGAGAAACTTCTCTTTGCCAGGCATGGTTGTTTGTGCTAGAAGTAAGACAATGAATAAAACAGAATGTTTTAAATTTGCATTTTTTTCAATTACAGTTGACATTCAATATTATGTTAGTTTTAGATGTGTGACATAGTGATTAGACATTTATTAACTTACAGACCCCCCAGATAAGCCTAGTACCCACCTGGCAAATATACAGTTATTAAAATATTATTGACTATATTCCCTATACCGTAACTTCAGGAATATATATGTTAGGGGTTATAAATTTATCAAATATTTTTTAGTATAACAAAAACTGTAGCAATTGTTTTAAAGGAAAACAAACAGAGAACCTATCCTGGTTTGGAGTAGTCATCAAAAAAATGTGAATTGCAAATACCCCCTCCAAAAAGGGGCTAATATCCAAAATATATGAAGCATTCATGCAACTGAACAACAACAACAACAACAACAACAATCCACTTAAAAATGGGCAGAGGACCTTAACAGACACTTCTAAGAAGATATACAAAAGGCCAACAGACATATGAAAAGATGCTCAGCGTCACTAGCTATTAGGGAGATGCAGATCAAAACAAAAATGAGATACCACCTCAAACCTGTTAGAATGCTGATCATCAAGACAAGTAATAACAAGTGTTGGTGAGGTTTTGGGGAAAAAGGAACCCTAAACACTGCTGCTGGTAAATTGGTATACCCACTATGGAAAACAGTATGGAGGTTCCTCAAAAAAAAAACTAAAACTCGAATTACCATATGACCCAGCAATTCCTGTTCAGGATATTTACCCAAAAAATTTGAAAACATTTATCCATAAAGATATCTGCACCCTGATGTTCATTGCAGCCTTAGTCACGGTGACCAAGACATGGAAACAATAGAAATGCCTTTCAACATATAATTGGATAAAGATATGGTACATATATACAATGGAATATTGTTCGGCCATAAGGAAAGATGAAATACTGCCATTTGCAACAACATGGATGGATCTTGAGGTTATCATGCTAAGTGAAATAAATCGGACAGAAAAAGTTGAGAACCATAAGATTTCACTCATGTGGGATATAAAACTGAAAGCAACAAACAAACAAGACAAATAAACAGAGACTCATGGACACAGACAACAGTTTAGTGGTTACCAGAGGGAAAGAGGAAGGAGGGGAGGTTAAAGGGAGTTAAATATAAGGTGACAGAAGGAAATTTAACTTTGGATGGTGAACGCACAATACAATACACATATGTTGTATTATTGAATTGTACACTTGAAATCTATATAATTTTATTAACCAATGTTATGTCTATCAATTTAGTTTTAAAACTCCTTTAAAAAGTACAATCTGCATTATTTTTTATTATTCCCAACTTTTTATTCAATTTTACAAGCATTTATTGAAGTCTCTTCGTGTGCCCACTGCTCCACTTGGCACTGTGGTGAATATCAAGTAAATACAAGGTAGTAATTTTGCCCAGATAGTGCTTGCTCTCTGGTTGGAAAGATAATGATTCTCATGAAACTATCAGAGAACAATGAAAAGTAGGGAAATTTAAACACTGTTTAAAACACTAAGGTGATGAGATGATAAATATTTACTCCTTTGCCCCCTAACCCACAGGGAGCAGTATGGATTTTCCTGGAGTCATGTGAACTCTTCGGCTCCTCAATTTTCAAGAGGAATTCAACCCAGTACCTAACATAGTTTTATAGTCTATATACTTATCAGTGAGCAAAATCTCAAAAATGCTGCTTCTTAAGTACTTATCAAAACCTCAATTGAGAGGGACGTTTAGGAAGGGTCATCTGAAGGACTAGTAATGTAGCTTTTCTTCTGATAATCTAAAATCTTATTCCCAGACTAAAGCAGACCAACAGATAGCTGCGCATTTAAATGCATTATTTTCCAACTTCTACTTATCTCTACCCACCCCACAACATCCTTTATAGAATTGCTCTTGCTAAATAGTGCTTTGGAATTCAACCATTGGTTTATACTGAGAAAGATTACAAAAAGCATCATGAAACATTCAGAGGAAAAGTTTCTCTCACATTCAGTAATAGGAATAACTACTTCTGTTACATAATAACTTTTTTCTATTAACTTTATTAGGGTATAATTGACAACTAATAAATTGCCTATATTTAAGTTACAATTTGATAAATTTTGACATGCATATACCTGTGAAACCAGAACCACAGTCATGATATGAATGGCTATCCAATCTTCTTAAAAGTCTCTTCATGCCCTGCCTTCTACTCCTCCCTGAATTATCCATTCTCAAGCAATCTCTGATCATCTTTGAAATTATAGATTAATTTTCTTTTTCTAGAGTTTTATATAAGTGGAATCAAAATATGTACTCTTTTTGGTCTCACTTATTTTACTCAACCAATTATTTTGAGATTCACCATGTTGTATCAACAGTTCATTTCTTTTTATTGCTGAGTGGCATTCCATTATATGGATATGCCACAATTTGTTTATCCATTAACCTATTGATGCAAATCTGGATGATTTTTAGTTTTGGGTTATTACAAATAAAGCTGCTGTGAAAATTCATGTACAAGTCTTTGTGTGTTTTCATTTCTCTTGGGTAAATATCTAGGTGTGGAAGAGCTAGGCCATATGAAAAATGCTTGTTTAACTTTTGAAGAAACCAAATAACTATTTCCCCTGTTTGCATAACAACTAGTAAGTTTAAAGCCGAATTTCCAGAAAATGTACATTTTCTCACAGTATACTTTTGGTGTTTTCACTTGGTTTCTGAGTTCATCTTATTTTTTCTATTCTACATTTTTTTAAAATCCAGTCCACCTCATTCTATTTTGTGCATGTTATATAAGGCACATTAAAGTCTTTCTTGAAAAAAGCCTAGACCCATAAACATGCAAAAGACAGTGTGTGTGTGGTAGGCAGTGGGAGGAATGGAAGGGAGAAATAGTTGAATGGGAAAAGCCCTGGATTATCATCTGCACTCTACTACTAAAGACTTACATGACCTAGCATCATTACATCATCTCTCTGGTTTTCAATTTCATCAATATAGAGCAGGGCTGAACCAAATGAGCTCTATATTGGGTTTGAGCTCCACTATACTATGCCCATTTTTCTGAGGACTTTTGGCTTCTTGTGTTTGATTCTCTTACAGAAGAAGAAGA
>CM053502.1:82349127-82387863 GCA_028627145.1 Eidolon dupreanum
TGCGGTTTTAATTTGCATTTCTCTGATGCTTAGCGACCTTGAGTATCTTTTCATATGTCTATTAGCCATCTGTATTCCCTCTTTGGAGAAGTATCTGTTCAGGTCTTCTGCCCATTTTTCAAACTGGATTGTTTGGTTTTTGTCGTTGAGTTGTATAAGTTCTTTATATATTTTGGATATTAACCCCTTATCAGATGTATCATTAGCAATTATCTTCTCCCAAACAGTCAGTTGTCTTTTTGTTTTGTTGATGGTCTCCTATGGTGTACAAAAACTTTTTAGTTTAATGTAGTCCCATTAGTTTGTTTTTTCTTTTGTCTCCCTTGCCCGAGGAGATATATCTGAAAAGAAATTCCTGTTAGTAATATCAGAGAGTATACCGCCTGTTTTCTCCTAGAAGTTTTATCATTTTGAGTCTTACTTTTAAGTCTTTAATTCATTTTGAGGCTATTCTTTCTTGTATATGGTGTAAAAATGTAGTCCAGTTTCTTTTTTTTTTTTTTTTGCATGTATCTGTCTAATTTTCCCAATACCATTTATTGAAGAGACTGTCTTTACCCCATCATATATTCTTACCTCCTTTGTCATATATTAAGTGAGCGGTGTGGATTTATTTCTGGGCTCTCTATTCTGTTCCATTAATCAATGTATCTGTTTTTATGCCAGTGCCATGCTGTTTTGATTATTATAGCCTTGTAGTATAGTTTGATATCAGGTAGTGTGATACCTCCAACTTTGTTCTTCTTTCTCAAGATTGCTATGGCTATTCAGGTATTTTTATGGCTCCATGTAAATTTTAGGATTATTCATTCTAGCTCTCTGAAAAATGCCATTGGTATTTTGATAGGGATTACATGAATCTATAGATTGCTTTGGGTAGTATGGCCATTTTAACAATGTTGATTCTTCCTACCCATGAACACGGTGTATGCTTACATTTATTTGTATCTTCTTCAATTTCTTTTTTCAGTGGCATAATTTTCTGAAAACAAGTCTTCTACCTTCTTGGTTAATTTGAATCCCAGGTATTTTGTAGTTTTTGATGCAATTGTAAATGGGATTGTTTTCTTAATTTCTCTTTCTGAAAGTTCATTGTTGGTGTACAAAATGCCACTGATTTCTGAATATTTATTTTGTAACCTGCTACTTTACTGAATTCATTGATCAGTTCTAACAGTTTTGGGGTGGAATCTTTAGGGTTCTCTATATATACTACACTTCTTCCTTTCTAATTTGGATGCCTTTTATTTCTCTTTCTTGTCTTATTGCTGTGGCTAAGACTTCCAATACAATACTGAAGAGGAGTGATGAAAGTGGGTATCCTTGTCTTCTTCCTGAAAGAAAGGAAAGTGCTTTTAGCCTTTCCCCACTGAGTATGATGTTAGCTGTAGGTTTGCCATATATGGCCTTTATTATGTTGAGGTATTTTCCCTCTACTCCCACTTTGCTGAGAGTTTTTATCATAAGTGGATGCTGGATTTTGTCGAATTCGTCTTCTGCACCTATTGATTTGATCATATGGTTTTTATCTTTCAATTTGTTAACATGGTGTATCACATTAGTTGATTTGCAGATATTGAGCCAACCTTGCATCCCAGGAATACATCCAACTTAATCATGATGTAATATATTTTTAAAGTATTGCTGAATTCAGTTTGCTAATATTTTGTTGAGGATTTTTGCATCAATGTTCATAAAAGATATCAGCCTATAGTTTTCTTTTTTTGTAATGTCTTTGTCTGGTTTTGGAATCAAGGTAATGGTGGCCTTATAAAAGGAGTTAGGGAGCCTTCCCTCTCCTTAATTTTTTTGGAATAGTTTGAGAAGAATAAGTGATAATTCTTTGAATGTTTGATAAAATTCTTCTATGAAGTCATCTGGTCTAGGATTTTTGTTTTTTGGAAGGTTTTTGATTATTGATTCTATTTCATTTATGGTAATCAGTCAGTTCAGATTTTCTGTTTCTTTTTGAGTCAGTCTTGGGAGATTGTATGTTTCTAGGAATATGTCCATTTCTTCAGATTGTCCAATTTGTTGGTGTATAATTGCTCATAGTATTTTCTTATGATCCATTGTATTTCTGTGGAGTCCGTGGTTATTTCTCCTCTTTCATTTTCAATTTTATTGATTTGAGTCCTCTCTCTTTTTTCTTTGATGAGTCTGACTAAGGGTCTGTCAAATTTGTTTATCCTTTCAAAGAACCAACTCTTGGTTTCATTAATCTTTTGTATTGTTTTTCTAGACTCTGTTTCATTTAGTTCCGCTCTGATCTTAATTATTTCTTTCCTTCTATTCACTTTGGGCTTTGCTTGCTGTTCTTTTTCTAGTTCTTTTAATTGTAATTGTTTATTTGAGCTTTTCCTTGTTTCTTGAGGTAGGCCTGTATTGCTATGAATTTCCTTCTTAGGACTGCTTTCGCTGTGTCCCATAGATTTTGAGTTGTTGTGTTTTCATTTTCATTTGTTTCTAGGTATCTTTTGATTTATTCCTTGATCTCATTAAAAACCCATTCATTGTTTAGTAGCATGTTATTTAACCTCCATGTGTTTGTGTATTTTCCAGGTTTTTTCTTATAGTTGATATCTAGTTTTAAACCATTGTGATCAGAGAAGACGGTTGATATTAATTTAATCTTCTTAAATTTATTGAGACTTGATTTGTGTCCTAACATGTGGTGTATCCTGGAAAATGTTCCATATGCACTTGAGAAGAACGTATATTTTTCTGCTTTGGGGTAAAATGCTCTGAAAATATCTATTAAATCCATCTGGTCTAGTGTGTCTTTTGGGCCCATTGTTTCCTTATTCTTTGTCTGGAAGATCTGTCCATTGGTGTCAATGGTGTGTAAAAGTCTTCTATTATGAGTGTATTACCATTGATTTCTTTTATGTCAGTCAATAATTGCTTTATGTATATAGGTGCTCCTATGTTTACTAGGGTTATGTCCTCTCGATTTATTGATCCCTATATTATTATGTAATGCCCTTTTTTTAAATCTCTTATAAAGTCTATTTTATCTGATATAAGTATTGCTACCCCTTTTTTTTTTCATTTACATTTGTGTGAAATATCTTTTTCCATTCCTTTACTTTCAGTCTGTGTGTTGTTTGATCTGAAGTGGGTCTCTTATAGACAGCATATGTATGGGTCTTGTTTTCTTATTCATTCGGTTACCCTATGTCTTATGATTGGAACATTTATTCCATTTACATTTAAAGTGATTATTGATAGGTACATTGTTACTGCCATTTTATTATTCATATTTATTATTTCTATTTTCTTTTTTAACCCTTATCTTTTTACAGAAGACCCTTTAACATTTCTTATAATGTTGGCTTGTTGGTGATGAATTCCTTAAGCTTTTTCCTGGCTGGGAAGCTCTTTATCTCACTTTCCATTATAATCAAAAGCCTTGCTGTGTAGAGTATCCATGGTTGTAGATTCTTGTTTTTCATAACTTCGAATATTTCTTGCCATTCCCTGCTGTTCTGCAAAGTTTCCATTGAAAAGTCAGCAGACATTCTTATGGGGGTCTCCTTGTAAGTAACCAGCTTCCTTTCTCTTGCTGCTTTTAAGATTCTCTCTTTGTCTTTGACCTTTCGCATTTTAATTATGCTGTGTCTTGGTGTAGGTCTGTTTGAATTCCTCTTGTTTGGGACTCTTTATGCTTCCTGAACTTGTAGGTCTAGTTCCTTTGCCAGGTTAGGGAAGTTTTCTGTCATTATTTCTTCAAATAGATTCTCAATCCCTTGCTCTCTCTCTTCCTCTTCAGGTACTCCTATGATTCGGATAATTTGGATATTTTTATGCTTCGTGTTGTCCCAGAGATCTCTTAAACTATCCTCATTTTTTAAAATTCCTTTTTCTTTTTGTTGTTCTGATTGGTTGTATCCTGCTACTTTGTCTTCCAACTCGCTGAATCGATCTTTTGCTTTGTACAATCTACTGTTGAATTCTTCTAGTGTATTCTCCATTTCAGTTATTGTACTCCTCATTTCTGTCTGGATCCTCTTTATGGTTTCTACATCCTTTTTAGTGCTTACTATCTCTCTGCTGAGGTTCTCATTGTGCTCATCCATCTTCCCCATAAGTTTGTTGAGCATCCTTATAACCGTTATTCTGAACTCTGTCTCTGGTAGGTTGCTTGCCTCCATTTCATTTAGCTTGTTTTCTGGAGTTTTCTTCTGTTGTTCCATTTTTGGCATGTTTCTTTGTTTTCTCATTTTATTAGCCTCTCTGTGTTCATTTTTATGTGTCAGGAATACTAGTTTTGTCTCTCAGTCTTGGCCAGATGGCCTAATGTGGAAAGTGTCCTGTGTAGCCCAGTGCAGGAGCTCTGGACATGACCTTTGTGTGGGTTGTGTGTGATCTCCTGTTGTCGCCAAGCCTTTATTGTT
The DNA here is from genome assembly GCA_028627145.1 of Eidolon dupreanum. Classification (NCBI taxonomy): domain Eukaryota; kingdom Metazoa; phylum Chordata; class Mammalia; order Chiroptera; family Pteropodidae; genus Eidolon; species Eidolon dupreanum. The sequence continues at coordinate 82,353,525 of CM053502.1, forward strand.
GTTAGTAGATTAGTGGGTGGGATTAACATTCAGGCTAATTGTGAGAATTAGCTCCACCCACAGGGTGAGAGTTGTTGTGTGGGTGTGGGCCCCACTGAGTAGGATTTGTCCTAGCAGGCTTGTGTACTTGTTGCAAACACCTATTATGTATGTCACTAATGGAAGTAATCAGGAGTTGCTCTGTTATGGTCTGGTATCAGCCTCCAGATGTGTTGGTTTTGTGGCCCGTTGGGAGGGGCTCCCCTGTAGGCCAAGGTAAGCCACTGCATTTGATTGCTCAGGGTTACCTGGTGGGAACTACAAAGAGATCTGAAGATGGTTGTTGCCTATGCTCTATCTATAGGTAAGTGGAAGAGACAGCTCTGTAGACAGCTGTCGGCTAATCTCCGTCCCTTACCTGTGGCAGTTTAGCAGAGGGACCAGTGCTCCTCTAGGCCTGATAGTGCCTGTCTGTTGCCTGTAAGTCTGTGAAACTGGATGAGCCTCTGGGTGATATGCGTGTTGAGTGGTGCAGGATCCTGGGAACTCCTGGGTCTATTGAGTAAATTCCCCCCACTGAAGTGTCAGTTTATGTGCCAATGCTATCTCTGTGGCTCCCTGTACAAGCTTGCACTCATAGCAAGGTCAACTGCTACCCCCTCTGGGCCTAAATGCACTATTCCAGAGCAGGGGCGGCTGCCTATGAGTGTGCAGCAGGCACTTTGTGTACTGGATGGGGCAGAAGCTCAGGCAGTCAAGGACTGTCAGGTCAATACAGACCCCTGCAATCTCCCTAAGAGATATGGCGGCTCGTACAGAAAGCAGTGGTCTGTCCACAACTGTTTTCCTCAAAATGTGCTCACTGCACCAGCCAAGGGTCTATTGCCTGTGCTAACTGCACAACCTCAGAGCCAAGCAGGGCACAAGAAGCTGCTTGTCAGTGGGCTGCAAGCACTTTGTGGCTTGGGTGAAGCGAGATCTCAGGGAGACAAGGTCCATTTGGCCAATACAGCCTCAGTTTTGCTTCAACTTCTGTGCCTGGGCATTCCCACTGTAGACACAGATCACAGTGAGATTAGCTGCCATCTAGGGTGGTCCCACAGTCCCCTGTGCTCCCTGGACACAATATTGCAACTGTTGTAGGCAGCAAAGATCTGTGTGCTGTTGATTTCTGGCCATTGCCCATCCTGTGCCAGCCAAATTTTGTTGCCTGGGTGGATTGTGAGATCAGGGGAAAGTAGGGGCTAGGCTGTGGCGGTTCACTGACAATGAGCCTCCTGGGGCAATTTTTGGGTAGGGTGAGGTGGGGTCTCAGAAAATGGCAATCAGATCAATATAGCCTCTGTCTTGCTGCAGCTTTGGTAACTGTTCATGAGTTCCCAGATCACAGCAAGACCAGCTGCTGTCTGGGACTGGCCCACAAGACCCCAATATCCACCCAAGTTCATGTTGGCAGCAGTGATCTGCCTAACCCTACCTTTGAAATGTGGCTCAGAGCACTGGTTGTCCCCTGGGAATGGAAATGTGGCTCACAGCCATGGTTGCCTGCTGTGAATACTTGGCCCTGAATAGGGGCAGGGCTTGGCAGCCATCCAGCAACAAATGACCGGGGGAATCCACAGGTTGGGTGGGGTGGGCTGACCCCCTCTGATCTGTGCTTCCTACTGCTCTGTGGGAGGGGTCTGCACAATCAAGCTGGCAAGGTCTCTAGACTACCCTAAAGGGGGGGCGGACTAAGGCACAATGGTGGCTGCCTTTCCAGCCCTCGTTCTGACACCAGGTAATGCAGACTTTCTCAGAATGAATCCCACATGAGCCTCTGACCCACCACTGATGTCCCAGGTGAGTGTCTGCAGGTCAGAAAGCCTTTGCACATGTCCTTCAAAGGGACGTGTACAGGTTTAGTGTCCTTCCATCTCACCCAGACAGCCAGAATCCCCTGTGGTTTCTATAGTCAGAATTATTGGAATCTCTTCTTCCCTGGGCTGGGACCCTAGGCTGGAGAGCCCCTAGATGAGACCAGGACACCCCTTTCCTTCAGGAGAGCCTGTGTAGCCTCAGTCTCTCTCCTGGTGATCCTCCACCATCCGTGAGTGTGAGTCCAGCCCGATTCAAGACTTTGCCCCTCCTACCACTTCCATGTGGCTCTTTTATATGATCAGATGTAGGTGTTATGATCAGCTGGACTTCAGGTGATTCTCCACATTGATTATTTTATAATTTGGTTGTAATTTCAGTGCAGTCCTGAGAGGAGATGAACCCTGCTTTTACCTCATCTGCCATCTTCCCTTAGATTCCCTAACTGCATTCTTTATGCTGTGTTCCCCATCCCCATGACCATCTATCAACTGCTAATTAGTACTTCTTTAACCATTCACCCCATTCTCCCAGCCCCTCCTCCCTTCTGGCCGTCACCAGATTGTCCACTCTATTTGTGAGTTTTTTTTAATTAGTTTTTTCTTTTTGTTCCTTTGATTCTGTATATAAGTGAAAGCATATGGTATTTATCTTTTTCTGTCTGACTTATTTCACTAAGCATTATAACTTCTAGGTTTATTTATGTCGTTGCAAATGGTATGATTTTATTTTTTTAATGACTGAGTAATATTCCACTGTATATGTGAACCATAACATTTTTATCCAATTGTATATATTGATGGGTTGCTTCCATATCTTGGCCATTGTAAATTGTGCTGCCATGAACATAGGGGTATATAGATCTTTACAAATTATTGTTTTGGTTTTCTTTGGATAAATATCCAGAAGTGCAATTGCTGGGTCAAAAGGTATATCAATTTTTAATTTTTTTGAGAAACCTCCAGACTGTTTCCATAGGGGCTGTACCAGTTTGTAATCCCACCAACAACGTACGAGAGTTCCCTTTTCTCCACATCCTCAGCAACACTCGCTGTTCTTTGATTTGATGATAGCCATTCTGACAGGTGTGAGGTGATATCTCATTAGGGTTTTAATTTGCATTTCTCTAATGATTGGTGATCTTGAGTATCTTTTCATATGTCTATTGGCCATCTGTATTTGTTTAGGACTTTTGCAACTGTATTCCTCTGAGACATTGGTCTGTAGTTTCCTTTTTTGTTTTGTCTTTACCAGGTTTCAGTATCAGGTTAATGTTGGCCTCATAAAATGAGGTAGAAAGTATTGCCTCTTCTTCAATTTTTTGGAAAAGTTTGAGAACAGATATTAAATCATCTTTGAATGTTTGGTAGGATTCACTAGCGAATCCATATGATTTTGGACTTTTACTTTTGGGGAGGCGTTTGATGGTTGTTTCAATTTCTTTACTGTTGATTGGTCTATTTAGATTTTCCTGTTCATAATTCAGTCTAGGGTGGTTGTATAGTTCTAAGAACTTGTCTGTTTCTTCTATGCTATTGAATTTGGTGGTTTATAATCTTTCATAGTATTCTTTTATGATATTTTGTATATTGGTGATATCTGTTATAACTTCTTTTATTTCTGATTCTGTGATTTTTTACCATATGACCCAGGAATCCCTCTTCTTGATATTCACCCCAAAATTTTGCAAATATTTATCTGTAACAATAAATTCACTCTGATATTTATAGCAGAGTTATTCATGGTGGCCAAGACATAGAATTAACCAAAGTGTCCTTTGATAAGTGATTGGATTAAAAGAATGTGGTACATATATACAATAGATTATTCAGCTATAAGAAAAGATGAAGTACTGCCATTTGTGACAATATGGGTGGATATTGAGATTATTAACCAAACAAAATAAGTCAGATAGAAAAAGTTGAGAACCATATGATTTCACTCATGTGTGGGGTATAAATGAACGAATGAACGAGAAACAAATGAACAAATGAGCAACAAATGAACGAGAAACACAAGAGACTCATGGACATGGACAACAGTTTAGTGGTTACCAGAGGGAAGGGGGGAAGTAGATAGGGTAAAGGAGGTCAAATGCATGGTGACAGAAGAAAATTTAATTTGGGGTGGTGTACACACAATGCAATATAACACATTATTGAATTGCACACTTGAAACCTATAGTTTTATATCAACCAATGTCACTCCAATAAACTTAATTTAAAACTTTAGCAGATTGACAAGGAAAGATTTTTCTTTCGTTTTCCAGTAAGTGATGCTCAAGCCTGTGTATTGCCCAGGCCTCCCAGATCTCTGTTATGTGGTGAAAAATTCCCTTTATTTCCGAGGAAGGTGTGTGGCTCCTCTGTGACCAGGTCACCTGGGTCCTAGGGTTCCACCCCCGTGGGAAAATGTGGTTGGCGATAGGATTCCCAGCTTCTGAAGAGTCCCTGAAATCCTGATACTACACTAGCAGCTAGTGTTTGTTGTGTTGCCTGAGGCTTAGTGTTGCCTCTGCCAGGATCAGCCTGTACCGGTGGGAGTGGGGCAGGTTGAGTGATGCAGTCTGTGTGCCTGTTGCTATTTTTTTCTCAGTAATGTAGACCACCGGGCTTTAGCTGCCTTGCTTCTGTATCTCCACCCCTGTCTCTGGGACCAGCCACAGTGTGCGTCTTCTTAGTTACCAAGACAAGATTTCCTGCTCTACAGTTTCTGCTGCAGTTTTCCCTGGAGCCTACAGCTAGCTCTGGGAGGGTTGGGGGAGGCAGCCAGGCTTTGTGACTCAGCTTGCTGCCTGGCAATGGTGGTTGCTAGAATATAGCTGTCTCACCTCTGTATTTCGTCTCTGCCCTGGCCTGATCATTGGATTTTGCCATAGCATATGCTGATCACTCAAGCAGGAATGCTCAAGGCTACAGAGAGTGGACACTGCAACCTGATTCCTCCCCTCTGAGTCTTGCTAGGAGCTTTGTGCTGTGTCAATGGCACCCATCTCCATTCCTCTTCCTTTCCTCCTCCCTTGCTCGCTCTAGTCACCCAACTTCAGATGCTTTGATGTGCAGATCTCAGAAGTATTTGTGTGACAGGCTAGGAATCTTCTGTTGGATTATAGCTGTTTAATTTGTTGTAGTTTCAGGAGAGAGGTCAAGGGGACCCCTCAACCGCCGTACTTCTGATGTCACTTACTCTCCACAGTGACTTTCCTATTGTTTTTTCCATTTCATTGATTTTTCCTCCTACCCTTATTATTTCTGTCTTTTATCTTGCTTCAGGTTTGTTTGTTTGGTTGTTTGTTTGTTTTCAATTCTTGAGGTGAGAACTTATTTAAAAATAGAAAATTTTCAACATAGGCATTTTCAGCTATAATTTCACCTCTAAGCACTCTTTAGCTGTATCTATACATTTTGATATGTTTATTCATTTTCATTCACTTTAAAATATTTTCTATTTCCCTTTTGATTTTTCCTTTGACCCAAGGGTTATTTAATTATTTTCTTAGTGGCTGCCATAGGGAATATAATTAACATACTAAACTTAAAACAATTTAGTTTGAATTGATAACAACTTAGCTTCAGTGGCATATATTGATTCTGTTCCTCTTCACCTCCACCACCCCTCCAATGTTGTATTGTCAGAAATTAAATCTTTATATATTGTGTGTATAGATTAATAATTATCTTTTAGGCATTTTTCTTTTAAGTCATATAGGAAACAAGAAGAGAAGTTATAAAAAAAATAGGAGTTATAAACAAAAAATACAGTAGTGCTAGCTTTTATATTTGCCTATGCAGTTACCTTTACTAGAGATCTTTATTTCTTCACATAGCTTTGAGTGCTTTTCATTTCATCCAAAGGACAACCTATAGCCTTCCTTGTAGAGGAGGTCTATAGCTATAAAATCCCTTAATTTTTGTTTATCTGAGACTGTCTTAATTTCTCCATCATCTTTGAAGGATAATTTTGCCAGATGTAGAATATTTGACAGTTTTTTCTTTTAGCACTTTAAATATGTCATCCTACTGCCTTCTGGTCTCCGTGATTTCTGTTGAAAAATTGGTTGTTAAATTTTGTTTGAGGATCTTTTGTGCCTTATGAATCACTTTTCTCTTGCAGCTTTCAAGATAATCTCTTTGTCTTTGATTTTTGACAGCTCAATTATAATGTGTTTTAGTGTGGATCTCTTGTTGTTTTGGAGTTCATTGAGTCTTTTGGATGTGTAGATTCATGTACTTCATCAAATTTGGGGATTTTTAGCCATTATTTCCTCTCACATTTTTCTTTATTTTTCTCTTCTGTTCTTGCTTTTATGTCTATATTGGTATGCTTGATGGTGTCCCATATTTCTCTCTGGTTCTGTTAATTTTCTTACTTTTCTTACTATTCTTCAAATTGAATAATTTTTTATTGTTTTATATTCAAGTTTGTTTTTGTTATGCCAACTCAACTCTGCTGTTGAGCTTTTCTAGTGAGTTTTTCCTTTCAGTTATTGTACTTTTCAATTCCAGAATTTTCATTTGGTTCTTTTGTGGTAATATTTTATCTGTTTATTGATATTCTCTATTTGATAATACATTGTTATCATACTTTAAAAATTCCTTAATTCTTTTTAGTTTTCTGAACATATTTGTAACAGCTGCTTTGATGTCTATGTCTGTTACCGCTAACATCTGGGCTACCTCAGAGACAGTTTATGTTGACTATTATTTTCTTGTATATCAGTCATGTTTTCCTGTTGTTTTTCGTTTTGTTTTGTTTTATTTTGTTTTGCATGTATCATAATTTTTTGTTGATTACTGGATATTTTGGATATTGTAGCAAATCTGGATCCTGATCCCAAGGGTGGTGGTTGGTGGTGGTTTCTGATTTGTTTGGTAACTTACCCAGATGGATTTTGTGGGATTTCTTTTCCTTAAGTGTTGGCCAAAAAATTTTTTTTAATTCTTGTTTTCATTTTTTAAGACTTGCCTTTTAGAGGTAACTCCTGGGTCAATACAGTTTGTTGGTTAGCCAATGACTGGTTGTACTTGAACACCTTGAGCCATTAAGTCTTCTATCCTTTATTGAGAGATCTATGTGGCTTGGAGAATGTATTCAAATTTCATTCAGTTCGTAAGCTTGTCTTGGCGTTTATTTTATGTTTGCAAGACCTCACGTTCAGACTGAGATGAGTAGCTTGCGATTGTGTGTAGCCTTGTCTACATGCACAGCCTTCAGATCACAAAGGATATGTAGGATCTTATCAAGGCCCCCTTTGGGTGTCTTGTTGTCCAGATCTCCCTGTGAAATTTCTGGCTGGTCTGCAGATTTGTTGCTTTTCTCAATCTGTATATAGATCTTAGGTTAGATGAGATGTTGGCCTTCCCTGATTCTTTGCCACTGGACATAGTATTTTCTTTGTTCTGCTGCAAATTAAGTGAACCCTTTCCCTGCTGAACTTCATGGTCTGTGCTTCCCTGGCAGAACTGTGGAACCAGAGAGCTAGCTAAGTGATGAGAGCAGATGCAGGTTAAAATGCTTCAGCTTTGCACTGTTTTTTGCTGAGGTTTAAAATATATTCTTGAATAAAAGCTTCTCAATTTATTGGATGCCTTTGGTCAGCTTCCAGAGTTCTTGCATGGTTGTTTTTGACAAACTTGTTAAGTTTTATTTTGGTAATGAGTATATGCTGAGTGCCTGCCTCACTTAGTCATTCTAGATGTTACCCCCACCCCCAAATAATTATGAGCCAAACAGAATCAGAAAATTAACCTAAAACCAAGTTGAAATAACTTAATATTTGTTTTTGAATTGTTTGAGTTACTGGTGAGAAGCCAGATCATGAAGTTTGAAATAATTGTGGATACAATTATCTGAATATGTGTATCCCTTTATCTCTTTACTTTCCAAGTGCTCCTTTCAGCAAGTATTTATTAAGCAACTACTTTATCACCCTAACAGACCTGTCATTAAGTTTTGTTTCCCTCATTATACAGATGAGGAAAAAGGCTTGAGAGACCCAGTTGTTCAATGGGCCAATATTAGCTTCAATATGAAGGCACAAATCTGATTTGCACTCTGGTCCATTTCTACCCATCTCTAACCTTGGACTCTGTTCTCCTCCACAGGTGACATGCTTGAAACCCCTACCCTGCTGAGGGAGGGCTGCGAGGCTGGAGACCTCCAGGGATTCCTTTTGTCAACCCTGCCCAGTGGGGACAAGATCTTCAGGGACTCCCAATGACATTCTTTACTGGCACACCTCAGCAAGCAAAGATGTGATCCTATGCACTGCCACTGACCATCCCTGGAGACCCCTTTCTCTACCAGACTCTCCCAAACTTAACCAGTGCCCTCAGTGTGGGAGTGCTTCAGTCACTGCTCCAACTTTAATTCCCACAAGTGCAGCCACAGTGGCAAGAAGCCTTTACAGTGCCCACAGTGTAACCAGCACCTGAGTAGGAGCTTAGACATGACGTGTCACCTGCACATGCATATCAGTTAGTGGCCCTTTGTGTGCTCCCAGTGTACCCGGAACTTCAGCTGCAGCTCAGACCTGGCCACACACTAGCATGTCCACGTCTGAGAATAGCCCTACCGGTGTGCAGTGGCTATGACAAGTGTTTTCCTCTCAGCAAGGACCTGGCACTGGCGCACCCACAGGGGCAAGAGGTCCTACAAGTACAGGGATTGTATGACGTGTTTCAGCACCACACCAATCTCATCATGCACAGACGAGTCCGCATGGACAAGAAGCCCTACAAGTGCTGGGATTTCCAGGAGATTCAGCGAGAACTTGCACCTCATCATCCACCATGGGCAAGTGCTCTACCTCTGCAGTGACTATGACAAGAGCGTCAGCAGTCTCTCCTGCCTCCTCACATACCACAGGGGCCACCTGGCCAGAAGCCCTAGGGCTGCAGTATGTGCAGCAAGTAATTCAGTCAGATCAATCTAATCATGAACCACAAGCTGCATGGGGTGGACAGGTAGCCTGGCCAGACTCTGAACAGAAGCCTGAAGCTCTTTGGTGGGACTAAGCAGCAGTGACCTAGGACCCAGCTTTACCTCTCCTCAGTGGGCATGGGAAAAGGAAGATTTGAATCTACACTAAAATGGGAGTAGAGTAGGGGAGCTTAAGTTGATTTTTTGTAGTCATCATTTCCAGGGATCCATATGCCCTCAAGCAAATAACTAGGATTGCACAGTAACTAAGTGGGATTTCTGGGGTCAGGTCTCTATTCTTCTTGCCTCCTCAAAGTCTCTCCCATGCCCCTGAGAAGTGTGGGAAATCCCAGAGAGTCCCTGGGTGCTTGGGTACCCAGGGAATTCTCTGGAAGCAGATGATATGGAACACAAGGATGGCAGGTGATGTAGGGTGGAGGAAAAACCCCATTTTAGAGTTTTGTCTCTAACTTACCTCATCCTAGTTCCTAGGTTTTTCCCCTCACTCCTTAGTGGCTCATCGGAGCCACTGGTCTACTCATGGGTCTACTCAAAGTGGCCCCCCTTTGAGGTGGTCCTCCCTTATGTTTCCACCTGCAAAGTAACTTTATGAGCAGTGCAGCTCAGGTCCCCTCATTGGCACTAGCCCATTGACTTGCTTTCTCCTCTCCCTACCCAGGTCTTCAGCTTTCAATTAAGATGCCAGGACATTCTGCACTTTGATGGTACACAGGATGGGATTTTTCAGTAGATTTGCACTGTCTTTCTTCACCCATAGAATTTCCTGACCAGGATTTCTATCAGGACAGGATGTGATGGGAGTCTAGGAGTCTAGAAATTTTTAAAAAACAACACTTTCTGTCTTTCACAGAACTCAGAGTGGAAGTCAAACACAGGAAAGGGTGATGGTGGTGGTTAATGACTCAACTTCCTCTCAGCACTTATGTTTCCTGGTTGAAGAGATGTTAGAAGGGATGTTATTTTAATTTTCTAAATAAACATTTTTTAAGTATATAAATGTAGTTGGTATACAATCTTTTATTGGTTACATTAGTTTCAGGTGTACGATATAGTGGTTCGACAGTTTTATACCTTACAATGCAATCACCTCACTGATTCTAGTAATCATCCCTCCAGCTTATTTTCAAACTTCCTGTTGGTGGAAGTCAGCATTTCTCTTTCTAGATGAATTATTTGGACCAAGGGCCGGCACAATATTCTGTGCTGTCTTTGGGAATTGGTTTAAATTTTGGAATTTGTAAAGTATTGTTTACAAATACTTTCACTTTGTCTTCTGATTCTTCTGTACATTTCTGGAGATGACCAATTTCTGGGCAGAAGCCTTTTCCTTTAGCAAAGCTAATATAGCTCTCCTTACCGCTAAAATGCCAAGATATCAGGATTGTTTTTGCCACTGTGTGGCCAAGATGAGTAACTGCATCTTCTCCAGTACTCTATAGAGGGCACACTCTGATCCTGAAATATTGTAGCAAATATCCTTTGAGTTAAAGTCTACGGCAGTAGTTTCAGACTTTAAGCTGAGTTTTACTACAGAATTCCTGTTGTAGAAGATCAGTGATAGCACCTGACTTGCTCTTAGAACTTCCTTTACACTGTAAATGGTAAATGATGCAGGTTCTGTACCTTAAGAAATTCCTGAAGTAAAAAGTTATCTGCGATCGAAAGGGAAGGGTTTTTATGAGTCTTTAAGAATACAATCAGAGACTGGACAAAATGCTGTAGAATATAGTGGCTTTGTTTATCTGCTCTTACGACCACATCAAAATTGTGATGGAAACAAGAAGCAAACAGCAAGCAGAGTCACCGGATGGACACAAGGTAATTCCAGGGGGACTCTAGTGGTCAGAGCGAGGGCTAGAGATGAGGCTCTCTCCCGGGCAAAAGTGTTGGCAGTATCCATGATTCATCTGTTCAGCTTTGTCCCACTCCAAGTGTGAGGGCAGGTGCCACCATATCTGAGACATCATCAAACAGGATAACAGAGACTGCTCCGCCCAGAGGATTCCCCGAAACTCTGCCTCCCCTAACTTGCAGCCCTACTCAGGCCACATCCAGTTGAATCCTCCGCGAGTCCTGTGCAACTTGCTTAGCAGTGCCAAGACTCACACTGCTGGCAACTAACCTTGGTTCCTGGCATGGCTTCTTGAGGCAACTATAAGCGCAGCATCTCTGGATTGCTTGCCAAATCTTAACCGGTGGCCCCAGAGGGGCACGGCCTGGGGTAAACTTGACCTGCAGCTCAACCCCTCTCAGGACTGTGCCACTGGACACCTCCACACAAAGCCACACTAATAAGACCTGGAGACTTAGGAGCTTTGCTGAGTACATAGAAACAGACACAGAAAGGCAGCCAAAGTGGGAAGACAAAGAAGCAGAAACCATATGAGAGAACAGAACAGAGATTCAGGAATAATAGAGTCAAGCAATCTAACAGATGCAGAGTTCAAAACACTGGTTATACAGATGCTCAATGAACTTAGGGGAAGAGTAGAAGAACTCAGTGAGAACTTTAACAAAGAGATAAAAACATAAGAAAGTAAATGGAAATTATAAAAGGGAACCAGTCAGAAATGCGGAACACCATTATCTGAGACGAAGAGTATATTAGAGGGAATTAGCAGAGTGGCTGAAGAAGAGGATAGAACCACCAATACAGGGGATGGGGAAGCCAAGGATGCCCGATCAGAAGAGCAAGAAAAAGGATGCCAAGAATATAATAATAATTTAAGGAGTCTATGGGACACAATTAAATGTAAAAACATCCGTGTCATAGGGGTACCTGAAAGAGGGGAGGGAGAACAAGAAGTTGAAAAGCTATTTGAAGAAATGATGATGGAAACCTTCCTCACCTGGTGAAGAAAATAGACATACAACCCCAAGAAAGTCCAACCCTCAGAGAGTCCCAAGAAAGAGGAGCCCAAAGAGGCCCACGCCAAGACACATCGTAATTAAAATGCCAAAAGTTAAATACAAAGAGACAATCTAAAAAAGCAGTTAGTTACCTACAAGGGAGCACCCATAAGACTGGCAGCTGACTTCTCAAAAGAAACTTTGCAGGACAGAAGGGCTTGGCAAAAAATATTCAATGTGATGAAAACTCAGGATCTACAACCAAGAATACTTTATCCAGCACAGCTATCATTTAGAGTCGAAGGACCAATAAAGAGCTTCTCAGACAAAAAGAAGCTAAAGGAGTTCATCACCACCAAGCCAGTATTACAGGAAATATTGAAGGGACTTCTTTAAGAAGAAAAAACATGTGTCAGAATCATGAATAAAAAATGGTAATAGCTACATCTCTATCAATGAGTACTTCAAATGGAAAAGAATTAAGTGCTCCAACCAAAGGATAAGGTGGCTGAATGGATAAGAAAACAAGACCCCTACAAATGCTGCCTACTAGAGACTCACTTCAGATTAAAAGACACACACAGACTACAAGGAAGGGGACAGAAAAAGAAATTGCCTTGATGGTCCTAGAGGGTATTGCGCTACATGGAGTAAGTCAGATAGAGAAAGACAAATGCCACGATTTCACGTACATGAGGGATCTAAAGAACAAAATAAACAACGATAACAACAAAAATGGAAAAAAGTCATAGCTACAGAGAATATTTTGAGGGCTACTACACAGGAGGGCGATTGGGTGAACGGTGAAAAAGGCCGAATGGGTTAAGAAATACAAATGGACAGTTACAAAATACTCATGGAGATACAAAGAGTAGCATAAGGATAATAGTCAACAGTGTTGTAATAAATATGTAAGGGGAAGAGGGATACCTGATTTAGTGGGGTGATCGCTTGAGCTCCAATCACTATGCTGTACAACTGAAACTAATATATTATTTTATGCCAACTGCAATTGAAAAAAACTCATTGAATTGTACAATGTAAATATGAGCCACTAATTGTCTATTATATTTCAATAAAGCCTGGGAAAATTTACACACACACACACACACACACACACACACACACACACAGAGAGAGAGAGAGAGAGAGAGAGAGAGAGAGAGAGAGAGAGTTATTGTCCAAAATTCATGATCAAAATTAATAAAAATGGTATATTCATTCATAAAACAAAAAATAGGGTGGCTGAATGGATAAGAGAACAAGACCTTTACATATGCTGCCTACTAGAGACTCACTTCAAGATGAAAAGACACAGACTGGAAGTAAAGGGATGGGAAAAGATACTTCATGAAAGTTGAAATTGAAAAAATCTGTGGTAGCAATACTTATACTAAACAAAATAGACTTTAAAACAGATGCTATAGCAAGAGACAAAGAAAAAAATCAGTAATCCCACTTCTTGGTATTCATCCAAACAAACCCAAAATACTACTTTGAAGGGATATATGTATGCATATGTTCATTGCAGCATTATTTACAATAGCTGAGATATGGAGACAACCTGGGTGTGCATCAGTGGATGAAAGAATAAAGAAGAGATGGCATATATATTCAATGGACTATTACTCAGCCATAAAAAAAGAATGATACCTTGCCATCTGCAGCAACATAGATGGACCTAGAGGGTAGTGTGCTGAGTGGAGTAAGACAAAGACAAAGACAATTGCCATATGATTTCATTCACATGTGGAATCTAAGGAGCAAAATAAACAAACACAGCATAATCAAACTCATAGATACAGAGAACATTTGAGAATTGCCAGATGGAAGATTAGAGGGATGGGCGAAAAAGGAGAAGAGATCAAAAAGTACAAATTGGTAGTTACAAAACAGTCATGGGGATGTAAAGTATAGCATAAGGAATCTAGTCAAAATGTTGTAATAACGATGTATGGTGTCAAATAGGTACTAGATTTATCTGGGTGATCTCTTCATAAGTTATATAAATGTCTAATCACTAAGTTGTTCACTTGAATCTAATATAATATTGTATGCCAACTACAATTGAAAAATGGAAAAAATATTAAAGTTTAAAAAACGATATTACAAGTGGTGCCATATCAGTACAAAGAATCATAAGAGACTAATATGAACAACTATACGCCGACAAATTGGACAATGAAGAAGAAATGAAAAATTCCTAGAAACATATAACCTACTAAGTCTATATCATGAAGACACAGAAAATGTGAACAGACCAATAATAAGTAAGAAAATTGTGTCAGTAATCCAAAACCTCCCAACAAAAAAAAAGCTCAGGACCAGATGGTTTCATGAGTAAATTCTACCAAACATTTAAAGAATTAACACCAATTCTTCTTAAACTCTTCCAAAAAATTGAAGAGGAGGGAACACTCCCAAACTCATTTTACGATGCCAGCATAACCTGATACCAAAGCCAGATAAAGATACCACAAGAAAACCACAGGCCGATTTCCCTGATGAACACAGAAGCAAAAATTCTCAACAAAATAGTAGAAAAACTGAATTCAACAGCACGTTAAAAGGATAACATACCATGATCAAGTGAGATTTATTCCTGGGATGCAAGGATGGTTCAACACACACGAATCAGTAATTGTGATATACCACATTCGTAGAATGAAAGACAAAATCATGTGATCACGTAAAGAGATACAGAAAAAGCATTTGACAAAATTCAGTATGGTACTGGCATAAAAACAAATAGACCAATGGAACAGAGTTAAGAGCCCAGAAATAAATCCATGGCTATATGACCAACTAATTTTTGACAAGCGAGTCATGATAAAAACTCTCAATGAATTAGGTATAGGAAGAACATACCTCAATGTATTAAAGCCCAAATGTGACAACCTCACAGTTAACATCACAATCAATAGTAAACTTGAAAGTTTTCCCACTAAAATCAGGAATGAGACAAGGGTACCCAATCTCATCTCACCACACCTCTTCAACATAGTACTGGAAGTCCTAGCTAGATCACTTAGGCAATGCATACATACATACATACATACATACATAAAATGGATCCAAATAGGAAAGGAAGAGGTAAAATTGTTTCTGCTGATAACACGATCTTGTATATAGAAAATCCTAAAGACACCAACAAAAAACCCATTAGACATAATAAACAAATAAAGTTGCAGGATACAAAAATCAACATACAAAAATCAGTTACATTTCTATACACTAACAATGAACTACCTGAAAAAGAAATATAAAAATTTTCTACTTCCAATAGCATAGAAAAAATACTTAGAAATTTAACCAAGGAAGTGAACGATCTACACACTAAAAACTGTCGAGACGTGGATGAAAAAAGTGGAAGACAGAAATAAACGGAAAGATACCCCATCTTCATGGATCAGAAGCGTTAATATTGTTAAAATGTGCATACTACCCAAAGCCATCTACAGATTCGATGCAGTCTCTATCAAAATTCCAGTGGTATTTGTCACAGAACTAGAACAAACAATCCTAGAATGCATAAGGAACCATAAAACACCCCAAATAACCAAAAGCAATCTTGAGAAAGAACAAAGCTGGAGGCATCACAGTTTCTAATTTCAAACTATATTTCAAAGCTATAGTATTCAAAGCAGTATGGTACTGGCATAAAGACAAATAGACCAATGGAACAGAATTAAGAGCTCAGAAATAAACCCATGGCTATGTGACCAACTAATTTTTGACAAGTGAGTCAAGAATACTCAATTGGGAAAGGATGGTTTCTCCAATAAATGATGCTGGGGAAACTGAATATCCTCATGCAGAAAAATGTAACTGACCTCTATCTCATGCCAGTCACAAAAATTAACTCAAAATGGATTAAGAATTTAAATGTAAGACCTGAAAACATAAGACTCCTAGAATAAACCATAGAGGAAAAGGTCCTTGACATTGGTCTTGGTAATGACTTTTTTGGATGTGACACCAAAAACACAAGCAACGAAAGCAAAAGTTAACAAGTGGAGCTATGTCAAACTAAAAAGCTTCTGCACAGCAAAAGAAGAATCAATAAAATGACCGTCTGACTCTCAAACCCTTGTTATTAAAATCACTATAGTAATATTTGTTCTGCCTAAGGGGATAAAATGAGAGAACCATATAAATATAATGTTTTGTTGGGAGGATGAGAGTTTTTTCCTTAAAAATAGGAAATTAGGGGGTTATGATTTTTAAATTAAGAACACTGACTCTGATATTTAAAATAAGTTATCTATATAATGACACTCGTCAGGAAACATGCAGTAGACAGATTTGTATGTGACTTTTATCCGTCACATAAACCATTATGCTTTCTGTACCATTAGGAAATTTGATTCAGCATCACTCTCAAGGGTTAAAGGGCTCTGTATCCCTTTTTCATTTGTTTGAAAAATATTTATTGAAATTAGAGCTAGGAGGGAAGGACAGAGACTTTAGAGGTCATCTAGTTCAAATTCCTTCTCTTACACAAGACAATAGTGAGATGAAGGAAAACGAAGTGACTTTCCCGTGTCAAATAACTGGCCAAAGGCAGTTAGGCTGGGTGGAACCCAGTTCTCCTGACTTCTAGTTTAGTGTTCTTTACCCAGATGACTCTATTTAAAGGTTGGTACACATGATCATCACACTAGAATGTAAGCAGGAGGGGCATGGACATTGGAAGCAGCCTAGAAGAGAGACTCATAGATTAGAACTCAATAGTCAGCAATGTAATGGGTTGTATTGATAGACGTAGAGCACCTGAGACAAAGAAGGTGGTAGTTCTGATCTACCCAAGTGTTGGTTATACCAAGCCTGGTATTTTGCACTTACTTACAGGCACTACACAGTTTCAAAGAAGGGGGAGGGAGGCTCAGAGTGAAATTTGTCTTCAAATACTTGAAGAGCTATCATGTGGAAGGAAAATTGATTTCTGCTTTGGCTCCTAGGAGTATAACCAGGACCAGCGAAGCAGCTGCAAGAGTACTGACGTGGAAATCGGATAGGCCTGAGTACAAGTGTCAAAGGACCTATGGCCTTGGAAAAATTTAGTCTTCCTGAGCCTCAGTTTGTTCATCTGTAAAGTGGCGATCCTACTTTCTTCATAGAATCTGGTAAATACAGCAAATAAAGCATACTAATATCCGGCTATATTCCTAAACTAAGAATTTAGATTTGTAGATGAGACTACAATCTGTATGTAAGCATTGTAGGGGCTTCCATCCCTTTTCCCACCCCACCCCGCATGCCCGGGTTTTCCTTTGCTTGTAAGAAATAATGTTACCTTTTAATCTTTCGTCCTTCCAAACATTCTGGGAGTTTTCCTCCTTTAGGCTAAACACAGCGCAGTGGAGCCCTTCCTGCAGCTGGGTTTCTCTGATAGGCCCTCCCTGCAGCCGGTCCTCTTCGCCCTTGTACTCTGCTACCTCCTGACTCTGACCAGCAACTAGATGCTTGTGCTGATGGCTGTGAGTGACCTGAGCCTACACACGCTCATGAACTACTTCCTCTGCCACCTGGCCATGGTGGAAGCGGGCTTCACCTTGAGCGTGGTGCTGCCGCTGCTGGCCAACCTGCAAAGCACAGTCACTGTGGTTGCAAGGTCCAGCTGTGCGCGTCGCTGTGTGCTCTAGGCCGGGCTTACCTCGTAGCACCCCCGCGGCGCCCTGGCCCGCAGCTATGGGCTCGCCGGCCTCACTAACTCTGTGGCGCAAACCGCCGCTCCTGGCCGCGCAGCCGCTGTGCTCGCTCTGCCAGGTGGCTCACAGGCGGCCGCAGCTGAAACACCAGTGAGCGCCAGAAGTTCGCCGCCCTCGTGGTCATCCTTCTGGTGCCGTCCGCGGTCATCCTGGCTTCATGTGGCACGGTGGCCCTCCCTGTGTGGGGCATGCGGTTCAGTCGGGGGGGTGGGGGTGGGGTGGGGGTGGGGGTGGGGGTGGGGTGGGGGTGGGGTGGGGGTGGGAGCGGGAGGGGGGAGGGGATCGGAGGAAAGCGGTGGACACGTGTGGATCCCCACCTGACAGACGTCTGCCTGTTCTACAGCTGGGCCATCTACACCTTGCAACCCACGCAGAGCTACAGCCAGAAGCTTTTCTACACCGCAGTCACACCTGCCCTCAACTCACTCATCTACACCCTCAGGAATAGCGAGTGACGCGGGGAGGGGGGGAGGGGGTGGAGGGACGGGGGAGCAGCTAGGAGGCTACCCGGGAGTCTGGGAAAGGGCAGGTTGGCCAGTGAGTAGGCAGGGGAGGAAAGAAATCCTTAGCCCAGGGCCTAAGGATGGGAATGCCCATCGGAAAGTTAGTCACTTTAGACTTCAGGTTATTCATTTCTGTCTGAGAATCTGCAAGATTTGTCCTCAGGGAATCCAAGGTTGATGGGGGGAAATCCCTTCCTCCCATTAGGAAATGTTCCTGTGCTTGAGAGAAACCCATACGTCCTCTATATAAAAAGGTTTAGGGATGGGGAAAGGGCCCTTGGGCTTTCTCCTAGGCTGACAGAGAGAGGAAGCATGATTTGGGGAAGAACTCGGAGGATACTGTAACCACACCATCAAGAGTCCATTTGCTGGTAAGATGACATGTGACATGATGCGTAATGCTAGCTCTCTCTCCTAGTCTGTTGGAAGACACCATGCATGACGTCTGCCCTCAAGATTCTCCCGAATTGACAAAGAAATCATAAACTCTGCCTTACAGGAGACGGAGACTTCCATCCATGGTCTCCGATATTGGGAAGTTCTTCCAACTTAATGACCACCTAGCCAGGTGACTGGTGACCACCACAGAGCACTTGACCCATAAGTTTAATGAGGAACACCCATCCCTGTGGTTTGTGCTGGGTGGGGTTAAGTTGGAAACTCTTCTTCAAGGAGGTGGGTCTTGAGCAAGTTTTAAAGATAAGAAGGAACTAGACTAGCGGAGAAGAAGGTGGACATGTCTCAGGTTGTGAGAAAAACATGCATGTGCCCAGTAAAGAGACATGAGAGGTACAGTAAGACAGAAAAGTAAGTCAAAGGAGTAAAATGGAGAAAGGGACTCGAATTCCCAAGAGAGAATCTGGTGGTGAAGGAAGCAGAAAAGGAAGTAGCTCAATCAGCCAGAACCTGGGCAAAGTGTTTGGGTCAACCCAGAGACCAACCCCTACCCCCTTCACACAAACTGATACCCCCCAACCTAGAGAAGATCTGCTAGACCACAGGCAGGCAGGACAGACACTGGTCAACAGTACCCCACCTTTCAGAAAGTCCATTCCCTTCTGAAGAAATCTGCCCCCAAGAATTCCCCACTAGAGACACAAAATCTCTAGATCCCCAGGGAAAATATGTTTTCATGGCCACCATAATCTCCAGAAATAAAAACAGTTTTAATTGGGTATGGAACAGAGAAAGAGAGTAAGATGGGAGCATGGTGTCAGGTTTCATTTTATATCAAGCAGCTTAAATAATGAGAGGGGAAGTAGTTTAATTGAATTTCTAAATTATTAATTAGATTGTGATCATGTCAGAGTAATTGATTCACTTCATAATTGCTTCACCATTCTCTACAAGTAGTAGCAATTCAGTTTGGTTCAATAGTTATCACATGATATGATAAATGATACATTAAGTTAAACATAGATGGAAACACAGAAATTAGTAGAACATGGATCCCAGCCTAAAACTTACCATGTAGTTGGGTAGGAAAGGAAATAGAAATTTTTCTATAAATCGGAGGGAACCAAGAAAGGATTAAATTGCAAGCTGGCTTTGAATGCTATCTCTAATGTGCCTTAAATTTTTATTTTCTGTTTTCAGTAACATACACAATCCCGACACTCAATCAATTATGTTAGGATCAAAGAATCATAGAGTTAAAAAGTATTCTGCAGTCTAACTCCCCACTCCAAATCTATTCTTGCTATTTATCATTCTCACTAGTTTTGGGAAATCACCAAAGGATGTGGTTGATAAGAGCTAAAAGGAAATAAACTCTTTGCTCCTGATATCACCCCACCCCCAGGGCGGTCACCCCCCAATGCAGTGGTATGTCAAGAAGAGTAAATTGCCCCTTCTGATGCCGTAATCTGCCATGATCTTCCCATCTTCCAGTCTCTTTCCATTGCAAGTCACAATCTGTTTCTCAGGGGTTATAGCAGTCTTGTTCTTGATCAGCTCTTTCACCTGGGTCACTGAGCTGGATCTTCGCACCTGGAGGAGATGCCTGTGCCCCTCATCACCCGACTCTACCAGAAACAAGGGCAGCTCCTCATCACTGGGCTTCACCACCTTCAGGGTGAGGTGGATGGTTGTCTCCTTGTCAATGCCGTAAGAAGATAGCTTTCTCGGGGGCTTTAGGATCGTCGAGCCCAGCTGAAGGACCTGGTCCTGCACGGGAACCTTGGTCTTAGACCGGACATGTTCATTGATCTTCTTGACTCTGTCATCTGAGCTAGCAGTAAAGGTCATTAATTCCCATTTCTCAGAATGGACATTCACCTGGACAGTGAAGGCCAAGAGACAGTTACTAAAAATACTTACCCCATTTTACACTCCTTGTTCTCCCTTCTTAATACCCCCCACTGTTCACCGCCTAGCTGGTCCTTCAGCTCATTTATAACAAGCTGTGTCCCTCCCTTTCTTGGAACTCCTCTTTTTGAATTTCCAGGTTATAACACAAACAAGAAAATCAGTCTTATTCCTTATAACCCTACCTCTTATTCATCACAAAAATATCATTAATAATTTCCCACCATATTTACCTGCCTCCTCTCCAGATAAATTTTGTCAAATGTCAAAAAATAAATACAGCTAAAAAGCATCCAAAGGTTTACACCAGACTCTAAAAACAACTCCCAAAAAGAATTTCCAAGATTTGGCACCCTAATGGGATACTCACCAGGCTGCCCTCCATGACTATTTTAGAAGGAAACTGGTTAGGACACATACTGTCTGTACTGTTAGTTTCTTTTTTAATGTCTCATTACTTTATAAGAGTAACTCACGTATTATAGTGACACTGTTTTCAATGTTACTTGTTCATCTGTATTTTCTGTATTTTTTAATCTGCCTATCGTAGAATATGATCTTGTCCTCTAGTTAAAACATGGCCTCACTTACAGAAAGTAGGGGCTAATTCTAAGTCATATTTAAGTAATGTGAAAATGGGGAAGCTAACCCCAACGTTGTCACTTGAAAGCCTGAGAGGGCCTTCCTCATGCTCCATTCAAAAATATCTTCCCAATTTAGATGTCACAGACGTTTCTTCACTGGATCGTCACTACTGTAATAAGCATTACCTTCATTCCAGGTTCTCTTCATGGTGCAAATATTCTTACGTAAGGTAAAGTATCATTAACACCTTAGGATAAATTAGTTTTGTGAACCTCTCTTTGGGGAAGAGAAGAAAGCTTAAATTTAAGAGTCCTGGACCCCTAAACAGGATAAGGGAAGAAACGCTCAAGATAATATTTCCACAATTTCAAATCTTGCCAGCCCTGTTGAGCACGAAGCCTACTCCCACTTCCTACCATATATCCCGAACAACAGCCAGCCAGTCTGACACAAAAGAGAGCTCAGGAGCCAAATGACTAGCTTCTCTTCACAGAACATTCCTTTCCATTCTGTAGATTTCAATGCCCCTTTAATAAGCCTTTCAAGCCACCCCAACTCCCTGAGCACTGTCCCTCACCCATTCCTGAGATCCCCATCTCTTGGAGGTGCTTTCCCTTTCCCTCTCTCCATTATCAAATCTCAACTTACACAGAGGCAGGAAGCCATCTCTGCAATCAAGAGAGCAGCAGAAACCAGAGACCGGGAAAACAGAAGATTGAGAAAAAGGACCTTGTGTCCAGCTTATATACAAGCAGCTTGGAAATCCCCTGAATTGGAAATCCCCTGCCTGTTTGTCTAGCTTTCTGGTGCCCTTTGTTCTTGCACGGTCTCGTGAATTTTCTTTCACTTTTGCTGGAGTGAGCTGACAAACAAAAAATACTTCCTGATCAATCACTTGATTGGCCAATTCCTTTTACCTCCTTTTCCAAACATGGATGGTTTCCCTGATCCACCACTCCCAGTTCTGACTTATGACTATCCAGCCTGCAGCCCTGGGCCCTCGTGGCTTAAAGACCTTTAATACTTGGTGGTCTTCTCCTGCTGCTTTTAAGAGCCACCAATCAGTCAGGGGCCTTCCGGAGAGCAAGGTCACCCAGGAAAGGACAGTCAGAGTTGGTGTGGAGTCATGGGACTATGAGCAAGCAGCCTGTTCACACTATCCTGGCAGGATGTGTAAAGCATGCCTTGAGAAGACATAGGATAAATAAACCTGAATCAGTCCTGGGGGTGTCACTTGCTACATAAACTTGAGCAAATCTATTCACCTCCTTAGATATTGGTGATCTGGTCTGTAAATGAGACGGTGATGATTGAAGAGAATTCCTAAGTTTCTTCCAGGCTCAGAAAAGTATTTAAAATGTCCTTTACAAAGACCTTTAGGTTTCTGGGTCTTGAGCTCTCTAACATAACACTCTTCCTATCCTGTCCCAGAACCTGCAAACCAAGCCCTCTACTTGAGAACAATCCAAAGACAACAATCAAATGCTGACCCCCACCTTCCACACGCCAGAAGTATCACACATTCACTCTCACACCATAGTACCTTTATTTACTCACCTTTACTCCTGGATACTCCTCAGAGATGCCGCTCACTCCTTGGCTCTTGAGATTTAGATTGGGACAAAAAATAAAATAAAATAAAATGGAGTGCAGGGAATTTACTCAATCACTCTGATCCTCTTAGCATTCCAAATTAATCACTGTCCTATCCCAAACTCTCAGGACATTGCCACACAACCCATTTTTTTAAAAAGCATCATCAAAAGCATCATGCTCCAGATTTTTTTAAAGTAAAAAGCCTGCACAAGTGCCAAGTTATCATCTTTACTTACTGTGCTTTCACTGGCCATTTACAGTGCCTTCATTCACCGATAGAGTGCCCGCATAGAGTAATGGGACCCAAGAGCTCATTCCAATATTCTAAACAGCTTAACATGAACCATGTTCTTCTATTTGAAGCTCTTATTAGATAGTCAGTTGATAAAATTGGAAAGACTGATTATTATTTAAATGTATCTTGTGGAGTTAGGCATACTTCTTTAAACACATAAGATGAGTACAAAGGAGGAAGAGTTCCTAATGGAATAGGCAGGAAACCTTGGTTCCTGCTATTCTCCTTTCAGATATCACTCCAGGTTTCTATTGTCCCTGCGTTTAGAAAGCAAGATTGTGACCTTTGGCTGTTGCAAAGTAGAAAAGTGCTATTCTGCATCCACTGTGAACAGGATTTGGGAATTCTGAAACAGCACCAGTGGCGAGGCAGGAAATGTCAGATCAGGGGGAGGGTGAGAGGGAAAGAGAAAGCCCTGCAGCAGAATAGGAATGGGGGATGGGCCTGGAAAAAGAGAAAGTAAAAGCTGTACAAGCCCTGACTTAAATCAACTGCTTTCACATTTCCAATTTTATCTGCAGATCTGTATGTCTAGCTGTTTCCGTGCGTGGTTCCCTGAATTCCCTGCATATCTTTGAACATACCAAGCTCTCTGCCACCAAGTCATTGAGCATGCCTCTCCCTCCAACCTTACCCCAAATGCCATGAACTTATAAGAATGTACAATGTAAGCAGCATCTCATCCAGGAAGCATTCCCTAACTCTCTTTCCTATTCTGGGTTAGGTGCTCACCTTCTGTCTTTTTATACTCTCTCTGCAAGCCTCTTAGAGCATATTTCTCCAGCAATAGGATTATCTGCTTACTTGTCCTTCGCCCCCAGTAAAGAATAGAAATCTTGAGGGTCGTGACTGTGTCTCCATTAACTAGTATCTTCAGTACTTCTCAGGTAAGCTGTTTAGCACAGTAAATATTTACTAAAAGAATGAATTAATGAATAAATAACTGAATAAGTGAGTAAAACTTGAAAATATTTTGTATTTATTATGTTTCGAGAATTGCACAAGATATTATTAAATGTTACCTCATTAACTGTTTTAGCATTCTATTGAGGTAAATATTAGTACCCTTCTTGCTAAGCAAGATGCTAACTCACCCATAGTCATATTAGTAGTAGCTGGTAAGCAAGTGTTCTAATGCAAATCACTATTTCTACAGTCCTTGTCTCCTTCTTATCATATTATGATTCGTTTTTGGGAAGAAGAGGGGGAGTGCATGCACATGAGTGCCTTTTTTTACAGAAAGGTACAAGTTGGGGGAAGGAATATGGAAAGATAAAGGAAAGCAGAGGATGCAAGGAGTCTTGGAACAAGTGAGAGCAAGAAGAGTTTGGGGGCCTATATGTAGGCAGGAGTCACACCCAGGTGTCACACCCAGGTGTCACACCCTGCCTGGACCACCTTACACTTCCCTACTCGGCAGAGGTGAGCAAAGAGCCTGTGAGTACAGGAGTCAGAACCTGGAAGAAGATCACAGCCTGCTGCAAAATAGATGAGACCTGTCATCTCAGGACTGTGAGTGTTAAAAGATGCCAATGCAATGCAACTCCACGTGGCAAGAGTGGAACTGACCACTGGACCTGGAGATTTCCAGCGTAGAGTTAACTTCGAGAGCAAGCATGGGATCCTTCCAGGAAAACTAATTCAGGAAATTCCCTACCCAGAGAGAACCTGGATTCTGAGAAACAGTATCTTTTCAAGTAATAAAAGAACAAATCTGGACTCTGATCTCTCTTCCTTCTCTCTCTTTCCTATATGAAATTCCCTGCCAGCCCAAAGCCAGGGTGAAGATTGTCCCAGACATCTTGGTGCCCTTTGCTGACCATAGGTAAAATTTCTTTCTAGGACCTGACCTCTTCCTTGCTTCTTAACAGAGTGTCAATCTTTTTATCCCTTCTGTATCACAATAAATTATTTTAGAAGCAGAAAGATCTGTTTTCATTTGCCCCTCTAACAAATTCAGAAAACCAGCCAAGGTCAAATGGGTATGCCAAACTAAAACAACCCAAATACCCTTTAGTAATAGGGAAATACATAACTAAATTGTAGAATATCGCTAGCAGTAAACACGGATGGATTAAACCTGTGAGCAACAATATGGATCAGTATGCTAGAAAAAAATACTGAGTGGAAAACAAAACAAAACAAAACAAAAAACCAAGACCAAGAAGACTACACAAAGTATGCTACTGTTTACAACTTTTAAAAACAAGCAAAACTAGAGGAGTGGAAAAAATGACGTAGATGATAGAGGCTTTGTTCACCCCTCTTGTGACCACATCAAAGTTGTGACAGAAACACAGAGCAAACAGCAAGGAAAGTCACCCGAGATCAAGATAAACAGAAGCACTGCAACTAGGGAGAGAAATAAGAAATCACCCTGCAACAGGAGGAAGTAGGACAGGGTGAGGATGCAAGGTTGCCCGGTCTCCAGCGGCTGAGTGGGACAGAGACTGTGATAGCGGCAGCCGGTAGCTGCAGACACCTCTTAAAGGGATTGTGTCTGCTAATGGACTTTCCCAGTGACAGACCTACTGGCTCTGAGCACCAGCGCCCAGTCAGCTACATGGGGCGGGGCGGGGGGGGGGGGGAGAGACACTGAGTTGTCAGGTGAGGGCCGGAGGTAGGGATCTATCCCGGGCAGAAGCGCCAGAGGTATCCTTTGCTCCTCTGTTGAGCCCTCCCCCCTCCCAGTGGGTGGACGCAGCACCGCCGTAACTGAGACATCATCAAACTGGATAACAGAGGTTGCTCCGCCCAGAGGAGTGCCTAAAACTCTGCCTCCCCCAACTCACAGACCCACCCAAGCCACATCCAGGTGTGTCCTCAGCGAGTCAGGTGCTCCTTGCTGAGCAGTGCTAAGACTCGCACTGGTGGCAGTTGGTCTCAGTTTCTGGCGTGGCCTCTTGAGACAACTATAAGCACAGCATCTGTGGATTGCTTGCCGAATCGTAACAGGTAGCCCCAGGCGAGCACAGCCTGGGGCGAAATGTGGCCTACTGCTGAACCCCTCTCAGAACTGTGCCACTGGACATTTACTACACAAAGCCATACTAATAATAAGACCGGGAGTCTTAGGAGCTTTGCTGAGTACATAGAAACAGATACAGAAAGGCAGCCAAAATGAGAAGGCAAAGAAGCAGAAACCATATGAGAGAACAGAACAGAGATCCAGGAATAATGGAATCAAGCCATCTAACTGAGGCAGAGTTCAAAACACTGGTTATAAAGATGCTCAATGAACTTAGGGGAAGAGGAGAAGAACTCAGTGAGAACTTTAACAAAGAGAAAAAAACATAAGAAAGGAAATGGAAATTATAAAAGGGAACCAGTCAGAAATGAAGAACATGTTATCTGAGATGAAGAGTATATTAGAGAGAACTCACAGAGTGGATAAAGAAGAGGATCAAATCACTGATATAGAGGAGGGGGGAGACAAGGACGCTCAGTCAGAATGGCAAGAAAAAAGAAACCAAGACTATAATAATAATTAAGGAGATTATGGGACACTATATTAAATGTAAAAATATCCAAATATCCATGTCATAGGAGTACCTGAAGGAAAACAAGATGTTGAAGAGCTATCTGAAGAAATAATGACAGAAAACTTCCCTCACCTGATGAAGGAAATAGACATACAACCCCAGGAAACGCAGAGTGTCCCAGGATACAGGAGCCCATAGAAGCCCACACCAAGACGCATCATAATTCAAATGCCAAAGGTTAAACACAAAGAGACAATCTTAAAAACAGTTACCTACAAGGGAGCACTCATAAGACTGGCAGCTGACTTCTCAAAAGAAACTTGCACGACAGAAGGGCTTGACAAAAAATATTCAACATGATGAGAATGCAGGATCTACAACCAAGAATACTTTATCCAGCACAGCTATCATTTAGAGTCAAAGGACCGATAAAGAGCTCCCCAGACAAAAAGAAGCTAAAAAATTTATCCACATAAAGCCAGTATTACAGGAAATGTTGGAGGGACATGTATCAAAAACATGTATCAAAAATAGGAATAAAGAATGGTAATAACTACAAATGAAAATGAAAACACAATGACCCCCAAATCTATAAAATACAACCAAAGCAGTTCTAGGAGGGAAATTCATAGCAATACAGGGCCACCTCGAGAAACAAACAAAAATCTCAAATGAACGATGTGACCCAATACATAAAGGAACTCAAAAACAAAGAATAATCAAAGTCTAAAGTGAGCAGAAGGAATAAAAGAACAAAGGTCAGAGTGATAATAAATAAAATATACTAAAAAGCAATAGAAAACATTAACATAACCAGGTAGTGGTTCCTTGAAAAGGTAAACAAAATTGATAAACTTTAGCCAGACTCGTCAAGAAAAGAAAAGAGAAGACCTAAACAAGCAAATCGAAAGTTAAAGAGAAGTGACAACTGACAGCACGGAAATAAAAATGATCATCGGAAAATAATACGAGCAATTATAGTTCAACAAATTGGACAATCTAGAAGATATGGATAAATTTATAGAAACATACAATCGTCAAAGACTGAATCAGAGAGAGAGAGAGAAAAAAAACAACAACAGAAAATCTGAACAACTAATAAAATCCAATCAGTAATCAAAAAAATTCCAACAAACAGAAGCCCTGGACCAGATAGCTTCACAGGTGAATTTTATCAAACATTCAAAGAGGAATTAATACCTAACCTTTTCAAACTACTCTATCTATTCCAAAATAATGAAGAGTAGTGAAGGCTCTCAAACTCATTTTACAAGATCAGCATTACCCTAATACAAAAACCAGATTAATACACTACAGAACAAAAAAAAAATTTATGGGCCAGGAACGCTGATAAACATAGATGGAAAAATCCTCAACAAAATATTAGTAAAACGAGTTCAGCAAGACATTAAAACATCATAAACCATGATCAAGTGGTATTTATTCCGGGGAGGCACATTTAGTTCAATACCCACAAATCAATT
Source organism: Eidolon dupreanum (assembly GCA_028627145.1). NCBI lineage: Eukaryota > Metazoa > Chordata > Mammalia > Chiroptera > Pteropodidae > Eidolon > Eidolon dupreanum. The sequence continues at coordinate 82,381,116 of CM053502.1, forward strand.
AACATAGTATACCACATAAACGAAATAAAGAATAGAATCATATGATAATATCGATAGATGCAGAAAAACAATTTGACAAAATCCAACTTCCTTTTATGATAAAAACTTTCAGCAAAGTGGGAATAGAGGAAACATACCTCAACATAACAAAGGCCATATATGACAAACTCACACCTAACAGTGAAAAGCTAAAATCTCTATCTTTAAAATCATGACCGATACAAGGGTGTTCCCATTCATCATTGTTATTCAACATAGTATTGGAAGTCTTAGCCTCAGCAATCAGACAAGAAAAAGAAATAAAACACATCCAAATTAGAAAGGAAGAAGTAAAACTGTAATTAATTGCAAATGACATTATAGTATACATAGAGAACTCTAAAGATTCCACCAAAAAGAAACCCCTGTTAAAACTAATAAATACAGTAAAGTGGCAGGATACAAAATTAGTATTCAGAAACTGGTAGCATTTTATACACCAACCTGTACTTGAAAATCTATTAGACATTGAATTAAAAACTTGGAGAAGCAACAAATAAATGAAATAATATATCATGCTCATGGATAGGAAAAACTGACATCATCGCAATGTCCATACTACTTACTAAAAGCAATCCACAGATTCAGTGCAATCACTATCAAGATACCAATGGCATTTTTCACAGAACTAGAACAATAATTCTAAAATTTATATGGAACTGCAAAAGACCCTGAATAGCCAAAGCAATCTTGAGAAAGAACAAATTGGAGGTCATACTGTCTGATATCAAACTATACTACAATGCTTTAGTAATTAAAACAGCATAGTACTGGCATAAAAGTAGACCATAGGTCAATGGAACAGAATTGAGAGTCTAGAAATAAGCAAATGCCTATCTGGTCAATTAATTTATGACAAAGGAGGCAAGAGCATAAAATGGGGGTAAAATAAGTCTTCAATAAATGGTTTTGGGAAAAAATGGACAGATACATGTAAAATAATTAACACTAGACCACCTTCTTATACCATATACAAGAATAAACTCAAAATGAGTTAAAAATCTAAATATAACACCTGAAACCATGAAACTTCTAGAAGAAAACATAGGCAGTAAGCTGTTCGACATTGCTTTTAGCATATTTTTAAAAATGTCTCCTTAGGCAAGGGAAAAAAGAAAAAATAAACAAATGGGTCTGTATCAAACTAAAAGGTTTTGCTAGCAAAAGAAATCACCAACAAAATGAAAAAAAGAAACTAATGAATGGGAGAAGATATTTACCAATGATACTTCTGATCTGATAAGGGTTAATATCCAAAATACATAAGGAATTCATACAACTTACCACCAAAAAAACCCCCAAACAATTCAATTTAAAAAATGGGCAGAGGACCTGAATAGACATTTCTCCAAAGAAGACATATAGATAGCCAGTAGACATATGAAAAGGTGCTTAACATCACTAACCATCAGGGAAGAGCAAATTAAAACCACAATGAGATATCACCTCACACTGTAAATAAATAAACAAGTGTTGGCAAGGATGTGGAAAGGGGGGAACCCTCATGCACTGTTGGTGGGATTGTCAATTGGTGCAGCCACTGTGTATAACAGTATGGAGGTTCCTCAAAAGATATGTAGAACTACCATATAACTCGCAATTTCACTTCTGGTTGTTTATCCAAAGAAATCCAAAACACTAATTTGAAAAGATATGTGAGGAGCTTCTGGTCAAGATGGCAGAGTAGGTAAATGCTGTGCTGGCCACCTCTCACGACCACATCAAAATTGCAGCTAAATTACAGAATAACCATCATTGAGAATCGCTGAAGTCTAGATGAACACAAGTTTTATAACTAAGTATATACAGAAGAAGCCACGTGGAGATTGATAGGAGAGGCGACGACATAGACTGGGCCAGTTTCACATCCATGTGTGGACAGGTAAAAATCAGGAAGGAATTCTCGGCTGTGGAGGTCCCCTCTAAGGAGCGAGGGGTTTGAACCCCACACCAGGCTCCCCAGCCCAGGGTTCCACTGTGGGAAAGAGAAGTCCCCACAACTTCTAACTGTAAAAACCAGCAGAGATTGTGACTAAGTGAGAAAGAGGGGTGCAGGAGGGTTGTAGGAATCCCAGGCACTTCTCTTAAAGGGCCTGCACACTAACTTACTTGCTAATGGACTCACTTGCTCTGGGGCAGCAGCTAGAAAGGGGCCAAGGACGTACAGGGAGGAACTTAATTGTCTGGCTTCAGGGCAATGGCTGCAAGGGCAGCTATCTCCCAGACAGAACTGCTGGCACAACCCATTGTTCCTTTGCTGAGCCCTCACACTACCTATATCTGAGTCTCCATCAGCCTAGCTAACACTGTTCATTTGCCCTGTTGATTCCCTGAGACACGCCCCCCCCCGCCCCGCCCCACTGCACCCAACTTGCAGGCCCACCCAAGCTGCTGCCAGTGGCTTTTCCATACAAACGGCTTGTCTTGCCTCATGCTGTGGACTTTCCTAAAAGCTCTGAAGGGTTCACAAACCCCAATCAAGCATCATCTGGCCTCAGCATGCCATGTGCATTTTGCTAAGCATCCCCAAGCCCAGCACCAGCAGCAACTGGCCTCAATTTACAGCTTAGCCTCTCTCAGGCAACTCCAAGCCCAGCACAAGTGACAACCACCTGCAGATCATCTTGTAGCTCATACAAGTGGCCCCAGACAGGGCACAAGCAATGGCTGACCTTAGCCTGAGCTAGAACCCCTCCCAAGAGGCCCCAGAACCAACACACCTGGTGGCCAGCTTTAAATCACTAAAGAGCACCACTCACCACCTCCACAAATGACACACCCAAAGGGCAGACTCAGAAGGCACGAAAGCCCTGCTAAAGCAAATCCTGTTCCATGGGACAGCCCCTGCACAGCAGATCCTTTACTGTACTCACAGCCAGACCTCACAACCAATCAGACTGAGGGTCAATTCTTCCCACTGACATGCTAACAGCAATCAAGGCTCAACTATAATAGGAGTGCCCACACAACCCACATGAGAAACATGCCTGGAGAAGATGACCAGAGAAACTTTGATACTGGGTCCCTTAGGACGCCTATTACCTAAGGCCACTCTACTAAGACCGGGAGATGTAGCAGCTCTACCTAGTACATAGAAGCCAACACGGGGAGTCAGCCAAAACAAGATGGCTAAGAAACATGTCCCAAATGAAAATAAAAAATAAAAAAGAGAACAAAACATCAGAAAAATAGCTAAACAAAATGGAGAGAAGAAATCTACAAGATGCACATTTCAAATCACTGGTAAGAAGACTGCTCAATGATCTCAATGAGAACTTCAACACAGAGATAGAAAACATAAAACAGGAGATAAAAAAAAAATTACATAAAAAGGAACCAGTCAGAAATGAAGAATACAATAACTGAAATAAAGAATACATTAGAGGGGGAGTTGAGGAACTGCGAGAGTGGGGTGAAGGATTAAAGAAGTACAAAATAGTAGTTGATAGATGGTCACATGGATTCCGTGCACAGCATAGGGAATGCAGTTAGCATTAATATATTGGCTAGGTAGAAAACCCAAGGAGAGAACAAGCAATTAGAGGGATCATTTTATAAACTATATAAATGTCTAACCAATGTACTATATATTAGAAACTAATTAAAATAAATAATTAAATTTATTTTAAAAAAAGAATACATTAGAGGGAATCACCAGTAGATCAGGTGAAGCACAGGACTGAAACAGTGATTTGAAAGCTAAAGTAGCAGAAATCATGCAATCAGAAGAGCAACAAGAATAAAGAATACAAAAAAAAAAAAAAAGAATGAGACTAGTTTAAGGGGCCTTTGGGACAACATCAAGCATACCAACATTCGCATCATGGGGATACCAGAAAGAAAAGAGCAAAAGCAAGAAAATGAAAACCTATGTGAAGAAATAATGTCGGAAAACTTTCCTAACCTGGCAAAGGAAGTAGGCATACAAGCCCAGGAAGCTCAGAGAGTCCCAAATAAGATGAAACCAAAGAGGCCCTCACCAAGACACATCATAATTCAAATGCCAAAGCTTGAAGACAAAGAGAAAAATCTTAAAAGTAACAAGAGAAAAGTAGTTACCTACATAAGACTGTCAGCTGATTTCTCAACGGAAACTTTGTAGGCCAGAGGGATTGGCAGAAAATATTCAAAGTGATGAAAAGCAAGGACCTACAAGCAAGACTACTCTGCCCAGCAAAGCTATCATTTAGAATCAAAGGACAGATAAAGAGCTTCCCAGACAAGAAAAAGCTAAAGGAATTCATTACCACCAAACGAGTATTACAGGAAATGTTAAAGGGACTTCTTTAACAAAAAGAAGAGGAGGTAAAAATATGAATAATAAAATGGCAATAACTACATATCTATCAACAATTAATTTATATTTAAATGGATTAGATGCTCCAATCAAAAGACATAGGGTGGCTGAATGGATAAGAAAACAAGGCCCTTACATATGCTGCCTATGAGAGGCTCACTTCAGATCAAGACACACACAAACTGAAATTAAGGGATGGGAAAAGATATTTCATGAAAATGGAAATGAAAAAAAAATCTGGACTAGCAATACTTATCCCAGACAAAATGGACTTTAAAACAAAGATCATAACAAGATGTAAAGAATGACCCAGTAATTTCACTTCTGGATATTTATCTGAAGAAATCCAAAACACCACCTTGAAGGGACATGTGCATCCATATGTTCATTGCAGTATTATTTACAATAGCCAAGATATGAAGGCTACCTGTGTATCTGTTCAACAGATGAATGTATAAAGAAGAGGTGATACATACATACATACATGCATACATACATACATGTATATATTGCAATATTACTCAGCCATAAAAAGAATGAAATCTTGCCATCTGCAATGACATGGATGGACCTAGAGGGTATTGTGCTGAATGGAATAAGTCAGGCAGAGAAAGACGAATACCATATGATTTTTACTTACATGTGGAATCTAAAAAACAAAATTAAAAAAATGTCAAACGTAATTGAAAAATAGAAAAAGGGAGTAAAGGAGAATAAGAGGTTCAATTTTTCAGGTATACAACAAATAAGTCATGAGGATGTAATATACAGCATAGGGAATATAGTCAATAACATTGTTAGCATTGTACAGTGTGAGATGGTTTCTGAATTTATCATGGTTATCACTTCTTCAAGTATATAAATGTTTAATAACTGTAGCATACACCTGAAACTAATATAATATTGTATGTTAACTATATTTTAATAAAAAATCTTTTTAAAAATTATTTAAAATAAAAAATAAAATTTGAATTCAGAAGTTTGTCAAATGTATCAAAAAGTTTAGATATTAGACTAAAAAGATCACATGTCATTATGAAACGATACTTAATTATCCATTTAACCAAAGTGACAATAAAAGAATTCAAAGACAAATGCAGAAAGTTACATAATTTTTAGCAAAACTTTAGTTTTTATTCTTGAGAAGATTCAGTTTCTTAAGTAATAAGGACATGATTAAAACACATAAACACAGAAAATTATTTTAATAAAACATAGAATTTTTGCTTTCTAGGCAAAAAAAAAAAAACTTTTTGTAATACCTTATCAGGAGTAGATCAATAGTATGGGAAAACTGTCCTTTTAAAACAGAGAAAGAGAACCAAACTCTAATTCTGCATCACCTTACTTTTGATACTTAAATTCACTTAATTAAATTTATTCCAATCTATTCAGCTTTACCACATGTAAAATTTCTCTCTCAAGATTCCTTTTCACAAACCTTCTACAACTTTCCTTGTCCAATTCAGTCTGTTTCTGGTCTCTCACCTATTCAGAAAGAACCAACTTTTTAACTGAAGAAAATGTCCTAATTTAATACATATGTACATACAGGGATGCCATAAGAATATGAGACCTGAGGACACATGGCAGTTAAGACTCATATGCAGTCTTGAGCTAAGGAAAATGGGGAGATTGTGGCTTGAGACTTCAAAGGGCAGGAAGGCAATTCAAATGGAGATACAAAAGTAAATATTTGGTAAATCAATGTTAGCTGGGTCACCAATGGGACTTAGAGAGGACTTAGAAAAGTGAGCCTTGCTAGGTTCCTCCCTGTCTATCACATTCTAATTCATATTAACCTATAGTTATCTAGGATGGTATCTCCCTTACTGGAACAGGTACTCTATCTGAATTCCTTTTAGGCAGTTAATGGGCAGGTCAAAGGTTTTTATAAGTCTTTCGATTATTAAAAATAACCAGCTTAAAATAATCAATATCCCAAAAGGCATATTTTGGGATGGCAAACTCTGCTTCCCCTCACTAATTGATTAATCCATGTTTTACATCAGCCTCCCTTATTCAATACATAAGTCTGAGTTACCAATGAAAAACTCATCTGTTTTCCATCACATTTATGGTTTCTTCACTCCTAGACAATATTTGACCAGGAAGAACAGGGGAAGAGAGGAGCTTCTCGGTGGTGATATACCTGAGAAAGAAAGGCTGAGTGAGAAGAAGAGGAAGAGAAACGTTCACGTGGTATGACCTGACAAGTACCTAGGGCAAGTTTTCATAAGACAGGTTAGAACTCACTGGTCTGACAGCTCTCATCCCTCTGGGTCTGGACAGGAACGGGCCATGGTGAACCAAAGCTCTCCAGGAGGCTTCCTCCTCCTGGGCTTCTCTGCACATCCAAGGCTGGAAAGAATCCTCTTTGTGGTTGTCTTAATTTCTTACCTCCTGACTCTG
>CM053502.1:82388363-82410174 GCA_028627145.1 Eidolon dupreanum
CAAGGCTGGAAAGAATCCTCTTTGTGGTTGTCTTAATTTCTTACCTCCTGACTCTGGTGGGAAACACACTCATCATCCTGCTGTCTGTGCTAAACCCCAGGCTCCACTCGCCAATGTACTTTTTCCTCTCCAATCTCTTCTTCTTGGACCTCTGCTTCACCACAAGTTGTGTCCCCCAGATGCTGGTCAACCTCTGGGGGCCAAAGAAGACCATCAGCTTCCTGGGTTGCTCTGTTAAATTCTTCACTTTCCTCTTCCTGGGGTCCACTGAGTATACCCTCCTGATAGTGATGTCCTTTGACTGCGTTGTGGCTGTCTGCCAGCCCCTCCACTATGCCACTATCATCCACCCTTGCCTGTGCTAGCAGTTGTTGGCTGTGGCCTTGGTAATGGGTCTGATCCAATCAAAATTCCAAACATTATCCACCTTCTGCCTGCCCTTCTGCCCCTCCTGGCAGATAACTTTGTATATGAAGTCCCTTCTTTAATTTGTCTCTCTTATAGAGACATCACCTTTAATGAGATCCAGTTAGTTGTGTTCAGTGTCATCTTCCTGGTCATGCCATTCACCTTCATTCTTATCTCTTACAGTGCCATTCTGGCAGTGCTGAGGATTAACTCTGCCATAGCACGGAAAAAGACTTTTGGTACCTGCTTCTCTCGCCTCATTGTGGTCACCCTCTTATACATATATGGTGACCATTAAGAGTCATGGGTCTGTTCTTCAGCTGCCACACAGTGGATAACAACTGACCTGAATCCATCTTCCAATGGGATGCGGGATTCTGATCACCCTCTAATGGCTAAGCACAAAAATGAAATTAGGTTATAAGTGACAAAATGCTAGAGTACAGTGTAGACAGAGGAAAGGCCTAGAAAGGAGGAAAAGGAGGAGCAGTACAAGACCCAACCCCTATGAACTCCTATTCTTTTTTCAACATTTATCTATACACATTACCTTCTTGGATCCTCATATGTATGGAACTGAGAATTAATGGAGAATAGAAAGGAAGTCTGCTTAGAATTGAATCATTGTCCTCCCTTTCCTCTTTTCATTCCCCTCTTCCCTCAGTGGCCTACATCATCTTCTTACCAATGCCTGCTTCATGGGAGGAGAGCAGAGAATCTTGACCTTGAGATCTACTGGACAAGAAGCTCAATAATGGTGTTTATCTTGTGACAACATGAATGGAACTAGAGGGTATTATGCTAAGGGAAATAAGTCAGAGAGAGAAAGACAAGTGCCATATGATTTCACTTATACGTGAAATAAAAAAATAAACAAACAAAACAGAAACAGATTCATAGTTACAGAGAATAAACTGATGATTGCCATGTGGGAGTGGGGTTGGGGGGCTTATTGAAAAAGGTGAAGAGATTGAGAAGTACAAATTAGTAGTTACAAAATAGTAATGGGGATGTAAAATACAGCATAGGGAATATAGTCAATAATGTTATAATAACTATGTTGCCAGGTGGGTTCTAGGCTAATTGGGGGGATCACTTCATAAATTATATAAATGTCTAACCACTATGCTGTACACCTGAAACTAATGTACAATAATATTGAATGTCAACTGTATTGGAAAAATTAAAAATTAAAAAATCATATAGGAAGAATGACGCTTATCTCATGGTGCTTCTCTAATCTTCATCTCTACCTGAACCTATTTCTTAACAGTTCTCACATCTGTCTTCCTCTCTTTATCTCCATTGCCTTTACCTTACTTGGGTACTGAATTTTACACACTTTTATCATAACTGCCTCATCACTAGTGTATCAGTCAGGATAGAGCAATTGATACTGCAATAACAACAGCAAACTTTCAGTGATTTAAATAGCATAGGCTTATCTCCTGCTGGTGAAATATAGCCAATGCCATCCATCCAGGTGGCTCATCCATGTCATTCTCACTCCAATATGCAGACTGATAGAACAACCACTATCTTCAATATTGCTAGTTACTGGGACAGAAGAAAAGAATAAGTGTGACAAATGGCAACATGGCACTTAAAACTTCCACCCAGAAGTGACGTGACTTTTATTTCCCAAAGCAAGTCCCTTGGCCACATCTACAACAGAAAAAAGAAACCTACAATATGCCAGGAAAGAGGACCAGAAGTATTTGATGGATGACTACTGACCACCTCCTGCCTCCAATCTTGCCCAGTTCTAATTGATTCTCCATACTGCTACTAGAGTAATTGCTCTAAAATACAAAATTGGCCATATTACTTCTCCAGTTAAAATGGATCTCCTTGCTATTAAGCATAGATTCCCCAGCTCCTAGATCAGGCTTTTGATTTCCTGATTTGCCATTCCCATCTGACTCAGCCATCTGGAATCCTGAAAGTTCACTAAATTACCAATAAATCCTTGAACCACACAAAGCTCTCTGTCACCTCTAGCCTTTGACTATGCCATTCTCTCTGCTTGAATGACTCTTCCCTCCAACTCCTATCCACTACCAAAAATAGGAAGGAAGGAAGGAAGGAAGGAAGGAAGGAAGGAAGGAAGGAAGGAAGGAAGGAAGAAAGAAAGAAAGAAAGAAAGAAAGAAAGAAAGAAAGAAAGAAAGAAAGAAAGAAAGAAAGAAAGAAAAAAGAAAAGGAAAGAAAAAAGAAAAAAAGAAAGAAAGAAAGAAAGAAAGAAAGAAAGAAAGAAAGAAAGGAAGGAAGAAAGAAAGAAAAAAGAAAAGGAAAGAAAAAAGAAAAAAAGAAAGAAAGAAAGAAAGAAAGAAAGAAAGAAAGAAAGAAAGAACATGGATTTGTAAGAACTCAATATGAACCTCCTCCAAGAAGCTACCCCTAACCTTCTTCTGCTCCACTCTTGGGTATTGCTCCTCTCTGTTCTCCCAAGAACTCCCTGTGCAAGCACTTCTTATGAAGCTTATGAAGTAATAAAATCATCTTTTAACTGTCTAACTTCCCAGTAGACAGTAAGAATCTTGAGAGTCAGGATTTTGTCTCACTTATCTTTATATATTCAGTGCCTGGCACAGTGTCTGTTATAGTAGGTACTTAATGAATATTTATTGTATGCATAAATGAATTTATGAGTGAATGAATAACTAAACGAAGACAAAAAAAATAACAATTAATGAGTATCTGCTATATCTTATGTGCATCTTCAAATATGTTGTCTCATTTAACCCACCAAGATTCTTATCGAGTAAGTATCAGTGTGTGTGTGTGTGTGTGTGTGTGTGTGTGTGTGTGTGTGTGTGTGTGTTACAAAAGAGGTGTATGTGGAGGAAAGGAGGCAGAGAGGTAAAGAAAGCAGAATATAGGGAACTTCAAGGAGCCATGGTAGGAGTGAGAGATTTGGGAAATGCAGGCAGGAGTATTCCTGCATGGCATACTTTGCCTGGACCCTTTCCCCCATGCACTCATCCCTCACTTTACAGAGGTGAGCAAAGAGCCCATGAGTGCAGGAGTCAGAGCCTGAGGAATATTGCAGCCTGGTGGAAAAGTAGACAAGAACTGTTCTCCCAGGACTGTGAGTGTTTAAGGGCCCACCCACCAGCTGATGCCCATCACATCCCGCAAGCTTCCGCTGGACTTTCAGAGTTTCAACTGCTGGGCCAAGTGAAGACTAAACTCACGAGGTCTCCACTCCCAGGCAGAATGTATTAACCCTACCTTTTATTTTCTGTATTCTGACGTTTGACATCTGGGGTCTTGTTGACTCTGGAGGGACTACCTTTCTCCCAGGGGTAGGTCATTCCTAGATGGTAAACAGATTGCCCTGAGCATGATTTTAATATGCAAACCAAAAAATTCAGAGCTTTTACCCCCACCGCTTCTTTTATCAGGCCCTTATACACTCCAGGCCACCATTCACCAACCCTAGTCTCCCCAGGGTCAGGTAACAGACAACTACAGACAGTCTCTAGGCCTCTTAGTCTACTGAAATAATTCAAACTATCCAATCCCAAACCTGCTTACTCTGCCCTGTCCATTCCTTTCTGCAGGAATCATAATAAAGTTCTTGCCCACAGTTTTCACCTCCTCTCTCTGTCTGTGATCAACCTTGGTGCTTTCTCACGTGGCCCTGAATGGCATGGTGTGCCACCTCACTTTGGGACCTATGAGTAATATACTATCTTTTCAATGGCAATCATCTTCTGACCTGTTAGCCTTATTGAACCTCAAATTTGTTTTTATAAATACACTATGTTTTAAAACACAGAGTCTTAGAGGTTGGTCAGTGACCCCTTCTCATCAGTTAAAATAAGCCTCTCTCACTCTCATGAAGTCCACAGATTAGAAATGGAAATCCTCACCCTCAAACTCACTGAATATCATGTTGTTACTGACTGGCCAGACTGTGGGGTGTCAACAGAGAGCCTGCTCACTGGGATTGGAGATTTCCAGCGTGTGGCTGCTGCAAGAGGGAGCCTTTAAACTCCTGGGATCCTTCCAGAAAAAAAACTAATGCAGAGGATTCCCTATCTAGAGAGGGTCTGAGTTCAGGGAAATGATGTGCTTTCAAAGAACATGAACAACAAATCTGGACTCAGGTCATCCTTCTCTTTTCTCCTCCCTTTCTATGTAAAATTACCACTCAGCCCAAGGTGAGAGAAAGAATTGTCCCAGACCCAGTGTGCCCTGATTCCTGACCAAAAAAGAATTTTTTCTTGGAGGTTTGACATCATGGCCGCGAATGCAGTATCAGAATAGATTCTCTTGCTCTATGTGAGAACAATTTTCTCAGAGACAGAATATCCTGGCTTTATTTGCCCTCTAGTAAAATTGGTATATCGGACAAGGCTCAGAATTATGCTTCAATAATTTTCATAGGTTAAAAAGATGGAGTAAGTGGTACAGAAGTTCATTAACCTCTTATCTTGTCCCAGGCCAATAGGTGGCCCTGATCAAGTCAATCCACCAACTGAGTCCTCCCTGGGGAAGAGGCCTGCCTTCTAGGAGTAAAGTCTCATGAGAGAATGTGTGAAAGTGCCTTGAGAATGAATATGCTTTAGAAACATAAACCAAACTCAATTCTAAAATCTACTTTGAATTTTACTTTACTGATGGTTAGAGGAGACATTCAATGGAAGCAGAATGGCTGTGTGAGAAGTTTGGTAAATCCTCTTCCCAAAAATCATCAATATATCTAAAATTAAAACAACTATTTCAGAAAACATGGCAGAGTGAGAGACATCCCCAAATCTCTTCCTTGAAACAACAATAAGCTGAACATCTAAAATTCAACAACAACAACAACGAAAAACAACCAAACTGCACACTAGCACATCTGAGCATGGGATCTGCACATAAGAACTGTGGTAACAGTTCAGAACCCCAAGAATCAGGCGGTAGACTGGGATAAGCAAAGAAGCTGACTCTTGCAACCAGAGCTCCCTACAGAAGGAAGGGCAGGAGAGAAGGTGCAGCTGGTTACCTGAACATCCCTGCCTGGGAGACCTGTGAGCTCCGTGGGGCCAGCGGCAGTGCTCAGGCATCAGGGCAGAAAGCAGAAAAGTGGGGACAGCAGGGAAGCAGGGAAGGCAGAGAAACAACAGTTGATTATTACCAGCTGCAGTTTCAAAACTGAGGCCGAGCTGCAGCCCCCATCCTGCAACCCAGAGAGACCCTCCTTCCATATTCTCCAAGACCAAACACAGCAGAACCATAGGGTAATCTGAGCAAACACTACTGAAACTGTCTCTAACACTGACAGGGACTGAGTCTAAGGGTAGTAAGTGTATTTGAATATCTATAACGAAAAAAAGGCATTATTAAGACTTTATATAAAGCAAGGATACAAGAGGCGTAGACACCACCTACTGCAAACCAAAAGAAAAGTGCCTTCTTTGTAACAGGCTAAAGAGAGACTTTTATATAATAAATCTTTCTGGAAAAAAAAAAGCAAAATACATTTCCGTTAATGTCTAGGTGGAGAAATAGTCCATTAAACACCATGAACAACCAAGGTGACGAGGTGGCTCAGAAAACAAAAGTAAATCTCCAGAAAATAAGCTTACAGACATAAAAATATGCAACTTATATGACATAGAATTCAGGATGGTACTTCTGAAAAAAACTCAATGAGATCCAAAACAGCTCATATCAACAATTTCAGGATTGAAAAAACAACTAAATGAGCAGAATGAGTTCTTTAGCAAGGAGATTGAAACCCTAAAAAATAACAGAATAGAACTTCTGAAGATTAAAAACATACTACAAGAGTTGAAAAATGAAATAGCAAGCTTGGGAAATAGAGCCGACCAATTGGAGGAAAGGATCAGTGATATCCAAGACAGAAATCTAGAAATAAATCTGAAGGAAGAAGAGAGAAACCGAAGAATGAAAAATAATGAAACAGAAATACAAGAACTAGCTGATATCATCAAGAGAGGAAACACGAGAATAAAGGATAGCCTGAAAAGGGAGGAAAAGGTTCAGGGATTAGAAAGCATTTTCAGACAAATAATTGATGAGAATTTCCCAAATCTAAGGAATGAGCTACAGCTTAGAATTCAAGAAGTTAACAGAACATTCAATTATTTAAACCCCAAAAAGCCTTCTCCAAGACATATTATATTAAAATCATTAAAAATCAATGACAAAGGCAGAATTCTCAGGGCAGCCAGGGAAAAGGTGATGGTAACCTATAAAGGAAAACACATTAGATTATCATCGGACCTCTCAGTACAAACTTTACAAGCCAGAAAGGAGTAGAATCAAATATTCAAACCATTAAATGAAAGGAACTACCAGCCAATATTAATGTATCCAGCTAAGCTCTCTTTTAGAAATGAAGGAGAAATTAAGACCTTTCCAGACATACAAAAATTGAGGGAATTCTCCACTATGAGGCCTGCACTACAGGAGACACTGAAAAGGGTCAGTTCACCTAAAACAAAATGACAAAAAGAAATGCATAATTAGGAGTAAAGTGACTACCAAACAGATAGAGGCAGAGGAGTGTAACTCTCACTAAGAAAAGGGCATTATAAGCTTAAACAATAAAAAGAGATATGCTATAGCAAGATAGCTTCCTTACAAGGAAGAAATGGAAACACCACGATACCAGAAAGTAAAAGATAAAATAGCTATAAGAAGATCTCATATTTCAATAATCACTCTAAATGTAAATGGACTAAACTCACCGATAAAAAGGCACAGAGTTGAAGAATGAATCAAAAAACAACACCCAACCATATGCTGCCTCCAGGAGACACATCTCAGCTTCAAAGACAAATATAGACTTAAAGTGAAAGGGTGGAAAATGATATTTAAAGCAAATGTCATTCAGAGAAAAGTGGGAGTAGTGGTACTAATATCAGATGAAATAGGTTTCAAAATAAAAAAGGTAAAGAAAGATACTGAGGGACACTTCATTATCATAAAGGGAGTCATGCACCAAGAAGACATGAAGACATAACACTTATTAATATCTATCCAATCAGGGAGCCTCCAAATATGTAAACAATTACTAACAGAACTAAAGGGAGAAATAGACCAAACACTATCATAGTAAGGGACCTAAATACCCCACTGTCAGATATGGACAGATCATGCAAACGGAAAAGCAATAAGAAAATAATATCCTTAAATGACACATTAGACCAACTGTATATGTCAACATAATTGACATATACAGAGCCTTCCATTCCAAAACAACTGTTTATACATTCCTCTCTAGTACATGGAACAATCTCAAGGATTGACCACATACTGGGACACAGAGATGGCCTCAACAAATACAAGAGAGTTGAAATCATGCCAACCGCATTCTCTGATCATAATGCTTTGAAACTAGAGATCAACTGCAAAAAGAAAGAGGGAAGAAACAAAAATACATGGAGATTAAACAACATACTGAAGAATAAATGGGTCAGAGAAGAAATAAAAGTAAAGATCAAGAGATACATAGAAACGAATGATAATGATAGTACAACATATCAAAACTTTTGAGACACGTAAAAAGCGGTCATAAAAGAAAAGTTCATATCATTACAGCCTACCTCCCAAAACAAGAACAAGCCCAAATAAAAAACCTAACACTTCATCTAAAAAAAAAAAAAAACACCTAGCAAAGGAAGAACAAATGAAGCCGAAAATCAGCAGAAGGAAAGAAATCATCAAAATTAATAAATGAAATTAAAAACAAAAAACCATAGAAAAAATAAATGCAACAAAGACCTGGTTCTTTGAGAGGGTTAACAAAATCGACAAACCCCTGGCTAGACTCACTATAGAAAAAGAGAAAGAACACAAATTAGGGATGAAAGAGAAGAAATTACAACAGACACCGCAGAAATACAAAGGATCATGCAAGAATACTATGAAAAAGTATATAACACCGAATTTAATAACCTAGAAGAAATAGACCACTATGTAGAAAAACACAACCTTCCTAGACTGAATCAAAAAGAACTGGAAAATCTAAATAGACGGATCAGCAGTATGGACATTGAAGCAATCATCAAAATCCTACCAAAAAGTAAAAGTTCAGGACCATATGGCTTCACCAGTGAATTCTACCAAACATTAAAAGACAATGTAGCACCTATTCTCTTCAAACTCTTCCAAAAAATCGAAGAGAGGAGGCAATACTTACAAACTCATTTTATGTTGCCAATATTACCCTGATATCAAAACCTGGTAAAGATAACACAGAAAAAGAAAACTACACACCAATATCTCTCATGAACACAGATGCAAAAATCCTAAATAAGATACTAGCGAACTAAATACAGCAACATCTTAAAAAGATCATACACCACGATCAAGTGAGCTTCATCCCAGAGGCACAGGGATGGTACAACATATGCAAATCAATTAATGTGATACACCACATAAACAAATTAAAAAATAGGAATCAATAGATGCAGAAAAAGTCTTCGATAAGATACAGCATTTATTTATGATCAAAACACCTAACAAAATCAGTATGGAAGGAAAATACCTTAATATAATAAAGGCCATATAGGACAAACCCTCAGCCAACGTTATACTTGATGGTGAAAAACTAAAAACCTCCTCTCTAAGATCAGGAACAAGGTAAGGCTGTCCACTGTCGCCACTGGTATTCAGTATAACATTGGAAGTCTTAGCGAGTGCAATCAGGCAAGAGAAAGATATAAAAGGCATCCATCTAAATAGGAAACGAAGAAGTCAGACTGTCACTATTTGCGGATGACATGATTCTCTGTATAGAAAACTCTAAAGACTCCACAAGAACACTACTAGAAACAATAAGCAAATACAGTAAAGTCTCTGGATACAAAATCAATATTCAAAAATCCATAGCGTTCCTATACTCGAATAATGAATTGTCATAAAAAAAAGTGGAAAAAATAATTTCTTTTGCAATTACAACAACAACAAAAAATAAAACACCTAGAAATAAATCTAATGGAACGTGTGAAGGATCTATATAAGAACCTATTAAGAGAAATCGAAGAAAATACAAAGAAATGAAAAGATGTTCCATGTTCTTGGATTGGAAGAACCAACATAGTTAAAATGACCTGATTTCCTAAAGTACTATACAGATTTAATGCAATCCCCATCAAAATCTCGTTGGCATTTTTTTTTAAATGGAACAAAAAAATCATCAGATTCGTATGGAAGTGCAAAAGACACCAAATTACCAAAGCCATCCTGAGGGAAAAAAAAAAAAAAAACGAGGCTAGAGGCATCACTCTCCCTGACTTTAAATTATACTACAAAGCGACAGTAATCAAATTGGTATGGTATTGGCAGCAAGACAGACACACGGACCAGTGGAACAGAATCAAGAGTCCAGAAATAAACCCATGCTTACATGGGCAAATAACTTTTGACAAAAGAGCCAAAAACATACAGTGGAGAAAGGAAAGACTCTTCAATAAATGGTGCTGGGAAAATTGGAAAGCCACCTGCAAATGAATGAAACTAGACTGTTGTCTATCACCACACACCAAAAGTAACTCAAAATGGATTAAGGACCTAAATATAAGATCTGAAACAGTGAAATGCATAGAAGGAAACATAGGAACTAAACTCAAAGACCTTGAACTTAAAGAAGATTTTATAAATTTGACCTCAAAAGCAAGGGAAGTAAAAGCAAAAATAAATGAATGGGACTACATCAAACTACAAAGCGTTTGCACAGTAAAAGAAATCATCAACAAGGTAGACAACCATCTGAATGAGAAACTATATTTGCAAGCAACGCCTTTGATAAGGACTTAATGTCCAAAATATACAAAGAACTCATACAACTCAATAACAACAAGAAAACAAACAACCCAATCAAAAAATGGGCAGAGGACCTGAACAGACACTTCTCCCTAGAGGACATACAAATGGACAACAAATATTTGAAAATATGCTCAACATTGCTAGCTATTAGGGAAATGCAAATCAAAACCACAATGAGATACCATCTCACACCTGTTAGAATAGCTATAATCAACAGGACAAGTAATAACAAATGTTGGAGAGGATGCGGAGAAAAAGGAACCCACGTACACTGCTGGGACTGCAAATTGGTGCAGCCACTATGGAAAACAGTATGGAGGTTCCTCAAAAAAACTAAAAATTGATCTACCATATGATCCAGCAATCCCTCTACTGGGTATTTACCCCAAAGATTTGAAAATCCATATCTGAAATATATTTGTACGCCAATGTTCATAGCAGCATTATTCACAGTGGCCAGGACATGGAAGCAACTGAAGTGTCCTATGATAGATGATTGGCTAAAGAAGCTGTAGTACATATATACAATGAAATATTACTCAGCCATAGAAAGAGATACTGCCATTTGTGACAATATAGATTGACCTTGAGATAATCATACTAAGCGAAGTAACCCAGACAGAAAAAGTTGAAAATCACATGATATCACTTGTATGTGGGATGTAAATCTAAAAGAAACAAATGAACAGGACATACAAACAAAGACTCATGGGCATAGACAATAGACTAGTGGTTACCAGAGGCTAGAAATTGGGGGAGGAGGGAGAAAGACGGAGTACATGGGGTCAAATATTTGGCGACAGAAAGAAATCTAACTTTCAGAGGTGAACACACAGTGTAAGTATATATATGCCTTACTATTAAAGTATACAGCTGAAACTTACTGGATTTCAATAACAAATGTCACCATAAAAAATAAACAAATAAAAAATTTTTTTAAATGTCTCTGGAGGGGCCGAGATGTTGGACTTACCAAAAAAAAAAAAAAAAAATAGTCAATGCAATTGTTTTTAAAATGTTCAAATATAGTGGCCTTGTTCTCTTTCTTTCTCTTTTCATGTCTGCCATGTCTGCTGGCGCCTCCCAGCTCTCATCAGCTCAGTCCACTGTCTCCTTAAGGCCCAGCACCATGCCTTCAATTAAGTTACAAAGTTCTGATGGAGAGATATTTGAAGTTGATGCTAAAATTTCCAAACAATCTGTGACTACCAAGACAATGTTGGCATATCTGGGAATGGATGATAAAGGCTTGATGACCCAGTTCCTCTACCAATTGTTAATGCAGCAATTGATGAGAACAGAAAAAAGTGAACAGATGATATTCCTGTTTGGGACTAAGAATTTCTGAAAGTTGAACTTACTCTGGCTGCAAACTACTTAGACATCAAAGGTTTGCTTGTTGTTACCTGCAAGACTGTTGCCAATATGATCAAAGGAGAAACTCCTGAGGAGATTCGCAAGAGCTTCAATATCAAAAATGACTTTATTGAGGAAGAAGAAGCCTAGGTATGCAGAGAGAACCAGTGGCATGAAGAGAACATATAATTCTGAGATCATCACTTAGTTTTATACTTGGGTCTGTAACCCCGTGTGAAGAGCATCTGCTTGTAATCACAAAGGCTAATACAGTCATGGGCTGAAGGATAATGTGGTGGCCAAGGGCCTTTATCAGTTTTGCAGCAGTCAGATTGCCTCGAATTTGAATCCTGGACCTGCAAACTCATAGCTAGAATATGTCCACATCAGGGACACAATGTCTGTACATCTCTGGCAGGTTGAACATTGAGCAGCAGCAGTGTTTAGACAGATCTTGGTGAATAGAAGCCCATGCTATTGGACCCATGCATACATACCTCCATCCTAACATCAAGCAATCGGTTTCATAACCCATTTTGCCAGCACTGGGGTGATCTATGGCAGAGACTTGTTGATGTGAACTGTCCAGTAGTCATTCTGTCAATTTGGTTGTTCAGTACCCCTTCTATTGTTAGTACTCTCCGGTAGGTACTAATACAAAGAGAGTCTCATGTCTTTCCCATTCCCAGAGATCCATCCTCATGTCTTGGCCCAGATCTCATTGTCCCTGCCCTTTTAAATCTTCTCCTTCCAAGCCCTTAACAGAAGCCAAGTCATATGACACTATCTGTGTGTTTATATATAGTCTTCCAATGGGCCACTTTTCTTTCCACACAAAATGTCTGACCAGGTGCAACACCCAGAGCTCTGTTTATTGGGAGAATTTATAATTTTAATTTGTAATTATAATTTATAATTACTACTGTCTTCTAAGGCCACTATAGTACAGCAGCAGTCCATTTTCAGCTCTCATTCATATACTGAATTGATCCACGTGAACCCAGGTCAGCCTTTTATCTCCTCTATCATTTTGTCATAAGGTACCCCTCCCCCCGAGGCAGATTAAAGATGACTACAAACTCCTGACAATAGTCTCATCAAGAGGGGATCTCTTTCCTCTCCCCTTGAAGCTGGATTTTTCTATGACTGTTGTTTTGACCAAAACAGTGTGTCAGAAGCGGCACCATAACAGCTCTGGGTCTAGAATATAACTGTCTGCTTTACCTTGGTCTCTTAGAGCCCTGAGTCACCATGTAAGAAGTTCAACTACCAAGTTTTAGAGACCATGTGGAGAGGTCCTAAGATAGCATGTAGAAGGAAAGGGGTCCAGAAGGACCAGACTCGCAGTTAAAAAACCAAGGTGCCAAGCATGAGAATAAAGCTGTTTTTGACTCTCTGGAGCAGCCCATCTGCCAGCTGACTGCCTCCGAGTGATCCCAGATGATGCCACATGAAACATAACAATCACTCAGCCAAGTTGTTCTGAATTCCTGGCCCACAACATTGTGAGATACGATTAAATGGTTAAAAAGTTTTGGAGGAGTTGGTTATACAGAAATAGGTAATTAGAACTCCCACAAGGCAACCACTGGTGTGAACAAAGGGAGGGGTACTGAGACAACAATGTAGATGAGATGGAGATCTATATCACCTGCTCTTGCCTCTTGGTCTTGTATTCCATTTCTGCTCATGTTCCATTCAGGATGCGCTACTTGTATATTACAGTTTATTGATGCTGTAAGTACCTGACCTTACCACTTGATTAGTTTAATAGAACTCAGCTCATGATGAGCAGTTTTACCCTCATAGTTATTTGATGTCCCGTGTTAGGAGTGCTGTCTCTAATAAGGCCTGGTAGCAGGACAGTAGTTGTTTTATAATAAGACATATTTCTCTGCAGCAGATAGCATGGCTTGACCCAGAATCCCAGGGGTCTTTGTTGAGATTCTCCTTTACGGGCTTACCAGAAACACCACATTGAGTTTTTTCTGTCACTGATAACTCTGTTGCCCAAGGGACTATTGAGTCAAATGGTCAAAGTAGCAGGACTGCTGGTACAACAGTCTGGAATTGCTGCAAAGATCCCAACTCTGCTCTGGGCTCCAGTCAGTCACTGGAAAATGGTTCTATGCAATAGTCCCACGAGTGTGGAATATGCTGCCTCTATAACAGAAAGAGAACTGCCAGGCATTAGCGGTATTAAATGTGAAATGCAAAAATTTGTCCTTTAGAGAGATGTCATGGCGTGATCCAGACTACTGGACTTCTAAAAACATCAATGATGTGGAGGGCCCTGAATCATAGGGTTTATGTCTCACCCTCTAGAGTACTTCCTAATTCTATATTTGCCACTTCTGGCTCACCCTGTTTGACTGATAAGGTGTCACTAATATAGTAAAACAATGTGATGTTTTGTGGAATGTCCAGAAGGTTCATGTCTAGTGGTGTGCTGGAGCTGGCTTGTACTGTCTCGTGAGAGCTGATTGTTATATTTTCAGGAATTTTGAAAACCAGTTGTTAGACATAGCCATTATAAAAAGTAATTTACATAAACTTAAAATTATATTAAAATCAGAGCTAATAAGTACTTGAAACTGATCTTTTTTAGTTATTTTACTCTATTATCTCTCCTCTATTTATATCTATTGTGTCTATATGATAAAAATACTATAAAATGTCCTGCAAAATGGTGTGTTATCGTGCATCTCCCCAACTCCACATTTTCATATGTGACATAGCGATGTCACATTAGCAGCTTACAATCAGCTGTGGTGGGAATATGTAAATATGTAAATCAGCAAATGCTACAAATCAAGGCTTTTTTTGCCTAGAGTGCCAGCACATCACTGTATATTTTTGGACCATATTATGATGCAAGAGTTAGAACATAGTCCTGAAGCAAAGCTATAAATGTATATTGTACCCATATTATGTAAATACAAATTGTTTTTATCTTCTTCTCTGATAATATTGGAAATGACCACATTCGCCAGTATCCAATAGCCATAAAACATGGACCTGAAGCCATGTTAATCAGGCACAACAGCTGTAATTTGGCTACTACATGGTTGAGTTTGTGGTAATGCACTATCATTTTCCAAGATCCATCTGACTTTTGTAGCAACCAGACTGGTGAATTAATCAATCTCTGCCATTTTCTCTGAAGTATGATATTGTCTTTGTGGGGAGGGAGATGCAGATTCAGGGCTTTCACTTAGAAAAGACTGAAGAAAATGAAAAAAGCCTCAGAGACCTGTGGAACATCATCAAGTACACCAACATACACTTAATGGGAGTACAAGAATGAGACAAGAAAAAAAGGCAGAAAAAAACGTTTGAAGAAAATTTAAATAAAATTTAAACGCCTGGGGGAATCAGCACAAATACCCTTCAATAATAGAGGAATATATATTTTTATTGTAATAATTATTATAGAGCAATGAAAATGAATGAATCTGTAAGCGATAATATAAATCTTGGGATCCTGATATTGAGTGAAAAAAAAAATCAACTCCCTAAAGACTAGTTGAAGTATGATACTTTTTTAAAATAAATCATAAAAATATCCAAAATTTATTAGATAGACAGAGAAAGAGATAAGGTACTTTCAAATTCAGGGTACGTCTGAAGCCTGTAGGTCAGAGGTAAAGCCCAATATAAATTCTGTAACGAATACTTAAAGGAGATTTTTTGATAAGGAATGAGGCCCTTCTGGTATTGTTTCATCGGGTCATATTCAAAACCTAAAGTTTAACTATAAGAACCTAAATGTTGGTATAAAACTATTGATTCAATGACATGAATGAGTCCCATTACTCAATACTTTATAACCACAAATGCCATTGCTTTATTACTTAGTAAAGATAAAAACTGGCATACCATTATTCACCTATAGCACATTGATAAAGGATAGAAAAAACTGAATATGTTTTCATATACTTATGCATATATAATAAAACTATTAAAAAGAAAACCAAAAAAAATGATAAACCCAAGACTCAGGGTAGTGAATACCTCTGGTGGGGAGACATTTAAGTGGGATGAAGAAGAAGACAAAGGAAGATGTAAGTTAGTGGTAATGTTCTAGTTCTTTGGTCAGGTGGTGGATTAATGAGTATTTATTGGTTTATTAATGTTATAATTTATATCTGTGGAAGATTTTTATGCATGAAGTTTTATTAAGAATGTAATTTTAAAAGTTTTCATGCACACATCATTGACCCAACAATTACACTTGTAGAATTTTTTCACAATAGATTTATGTGGGTGTAAAGTAATAGATGCACAAGGAAACTCTTGTAATATTGTTTTAAATAGCAAAAAGATTAGAAAGAAATTCAAATTAATAAAGATTTGTTAAATAAGTGAAGGGTCTATACAGTGGAATAATATAAAGTTTTTTAAAAGAGGTAACTTTGCATATACTCATATGAAATGACTTCTTAGCAAATGAACAAAATAAAGTGTGTAATGAATAAATAATATGCTGGCATTATGTTTAAAGTCACGACATTACATACTTATATTTATTTGTATTTGTATTTGTATATGTGTGCCAGTAATCAATATATTGGCTGTCAACTGCAAATTCAACTTCAATAATTGTTCTACATTAATTAATTAAGGATTCCTTTAAGGTTTTCTCCTTTATATTAAGCTTTCTCTGTAGACGGCTCTGGAGGAACACTGTAAGAGAAATGAGCTTCTCTTGCTGAGTCTAGTGATTGCACTGTCAATCCATGGAGCAGATGTGAGGACATCGAATGGTGCTCTGCCCCAGTCATGTGCCCAGAATATGTAGTTCCTTGATAGTCTCGTAACCTCAACCCAACTTTCTCACAGCCCTCCCAACATAGATAACTTGCACTCCAGGTGTCCCCCCACACCCCAACTCCCTCTGATCACCTACCCCCTGAAAGTTTTTCTCCTGCAGCTCTGCCAGCTCAGACACTGAGCCCACCAATCCTCTTACTTACAGTGGTACCCCAACTCCCTCTACACACCCATACATCCATTTGCCAGCTATGGCTTGCCTGTGCCCATAAAGAGTTGCTTCCTCCTTGCTCAACAACTGTAGACAAGCTCTGGACTGAGCAAACCAGTGAACTTCTCTGCTACCACCTCTTCTCCAGTGAGACTTGAATCCCAAACTTGAAGAATCCCAACTTTGTCCTTCCTTGGATACTCTCCTCAACCCTAGGTACCCTAAAGAGTTCTCTTTACAGTTTATGGTCACTCTTTTGTCATAGCTTTAGTAATGTTTTATATTAACTTTCTCTGTTTGAATCACTGTGTGGTTTCTGTCTCCTGATTGGACCCACACCAATATAATATACATACAATATTGCTAGGATACATAAGAAATTGGTCACAAATGTTACCTCTGGAAAAAGGAAATGGTAGCTTAAAGAAGAATAGACATGGGAGGTAAATCTGATTTTTACTGTATATCTTTGTCTGTCCTTTGAATGTTACATCTGTGCATGCTTACCTATTCAAATAAATAAATAAATTGTGTGCTGGAGTGTGTGTGCGTGTGCATGTGCGTGTGTGTGTGTGTGTGTGTGTGTGTGTGTGCGTGCATGTGTGTGTTGAATTTTAAGCTGCAATAGGCTCAGGACAGAAGTAACTACAAATTTACACCCCAGTAGGAATTAGTTTGAGCACTCATCACTAGTTGCCAGGCAAAATGGCCATAACAAAGTGGAAACCAAAATAAAAGTTAAACTAGGTTAATTATAAACACCCTGCTCCTTATTCACTCCCTACCTGACTCATTCGTTAATAGTTTATTTGACAGAAAACTATCAGAGATTGCTAATATATAGTGTGACATAAACTGAAACGAAAAGAATTTCAAAAAGCTAAACTTGGGAGAGAATCTCCCCACTATCATATCTCTTACTCCACAGACCAAGGAACCAATGTGGAGATTCTGTTAACTACTGAGTGTGTGCATTCCGATTTTATACCCAGGAACTGCAGAAATGACTACTGGGTCAGTCCATGGACATAGTAAATCCACTGTGATTTGAACCTGGGCTGAGACGCCATTTATTAGCTGACCCCATATAACCCCACTCAAATGAGGGAGAGGCACAAGGATTCAGCTATGTCATATGAGGATTAAACTAAATGCCCTAAGTGCTCTTCCAACCCTAGGATTTTAGAATTCCGTGTCACTACAGTGTGGTCCAACCCAGAAGAATTGTTAAAGAGAAGAGGAGGAAGCTGAGAACTTTATAAAGTGGGGTCCTGAATGGCTAAGTCAGAGGCTTGGTAGGAACATCTGGAAGCTTTGCAGGGGCTCTCTGGAGGTGGTGGAGTGGAGAGATCACCTTGTTCTTCCTATTGACAGAGAGAAGCAGTGGGTGACTTTTCACCTAACACTGTAATTACTATTGCTGGCTTATTGCCTCTAGATATTCCCCCGTACCCCTATAATAATTAATGACTAATTAATTGTCTGTGGGCTGTAAGACTCAGGGATCTTAATAGACTTAATGAGTTCTTCCTCTCCATGGGATGGGAGTCCAGGGATCCCAGACTTTGCCAGCACACCATGTCAACCTTTCTACCTCCTATGCTACTAAAACAGTCTAACTTTTCCCCAGATTAAGAGGGAAGGTTGTTCATAAGGAGCTCCATAGCAAAGAAATACCTCTGACTTTCCTTGGCTTCATCTTCCCTACAAAGATATGGTGGGTCATGGTTGGTGCACAGCCTCTGCAGCCAGCCAACTTGGGTTGAAATACCAGCTCTGGTGCTTACTAACTACATTGCCTTAGGCAAGTTATTTAAACTATCTTTGCTTCAATTTATTCATATTAAACAGAAGACAACACACAGAGTTGTTGTAAGGGACAATCAGTTGTGTGCTGGTAAATGTTTAACAACCAGCTTGGTTAGGGAGATGCAGAGCCCTAATTTGAAATGTTTGTTGTTTCTGTCATATAAATATTCCTGCTGTGGCTGATTCGAACTATCAATGGTTTAATACTTGTCTCATAAAATTCCTAAAAACTTAACAATTAAGAGCTAGCATGAGCCAGCTCTGGCACATTACATGTACATGTTCTTTGAAAGGTACCCGGTAGTAAGCATTAGCAATCCTTATTATTACTCGAGACCTAACTGCCCATTCAAGGATGTACATTTCTCTTTACTTTGTTAAGCTCTCCTCTTGATATCCAAATGGGGGCTGAGTTTTGTCATCACTGGAAGCAGAAGAGATTTCTTTTCTTTTTTCTGGGGCAAATACATTTAATTTAAACTTTCTCTTACTATTTTTCTCATCTGAGATTTTGTTGCATGAACCTTCCATTGATGGACAAAAAAGAGAGAGAGAGAGAGAAAGGAAGTTTTGTTGGAAACTACACATCAAGGCAACAGCGAAATAACACAGAAGCCAAGAAACCAATTTCTCCTGTAAACCAGGGTATCAGAGGTAGGAAACTTTTCTTTCTTTCCTTTTTTCCTTTCCTTTTCTTTTCTTTTTTTTTTCCTATTTATTATGGTGACATTGCTTAACAAAATCCAATAGTTTCAAGTGTACAATTCAACAGTGAGTAATTTGCATATTGCATTGTGTGTCCACTGCCCATAGTCAGATTTCTTCCTGTCACCACATATTTGACCCATTTTACCCCATCTACCTCCTTCCTGTCCCACCCCCCCTCTGGTAACCAATAATCTACTGCCCATATCCATGAGTCTTTGTTTGTCGTATTTGTTTGTTGCTTTTAGATTTATATCCTACATACAAGTGATATCATGTGGTTTAGCAAAAGAGATTTTTACTTGACTGACGGTAAGAAAAAAGCTCATTCTTTTCCTAGGAAACATCAGTTTCTGCATGTTCTCAATAGTAGAGCATCAGATTTGAAGTTAAACAGAATTCAGAATCTTGGCCCTGGCACCTACTGGCTGGGTGACCTTAATCAAGTTATTTAACCTCTCTTAGACTGTTCACTTCTTGGTATAATTGAGACAATCATATCTATTTTGCAGGGTTGCTACGAGAGCCAGGTGATCAAGGAACTGCTTGGTACCAATACTTGGTACATAAGTAGCAATAACAGGTAACAATCATTGCATTATCATAAACTCCTTTGATTTGACCACCCTCCCCCCACATCCATTGCCCTGGCTCCTAGCACAATGTTGGCCCTCTTTGGGGCTCAAGAAATTAGTAAATGCATAAACCAATGAATAAATGTGTCAGAGGGAAAAGAACTAGCAGAAAAATGGTAAATAAAAGAGTGGGAAAAACAGAAATCAAAAGAGTGACGAGGGAGAGAGTCACTAAAGAAGAAGCAACCTAAAGAGACTCAGTATGAAGGCAGAGAAAGAAAGGGAGTGAAATACCAAGAGAATGAGAAAGTTAGAAGTGCAAAAAAAATTGATCGGGATATTAGTTGATGGGTGGATAAAAAACAGTTGGCTATTGTTTAGGCTTACAAAGAATTATATATTAGAAAGAAACAAATGAGTGGGTGACTGCCAATGGGCATGAGGTGTTTTTTGTTTTGTTTTGTTTTATGCCTGCAGCACCTGGTCTTCCTAGGAGGTCTCCCATCCAAGTACTAACCAGGCCCAACCCTGCTTAGCTTCCATGATCAGATGGGATCGGGCATGTTCAGGGTGGCCTGGCTGTAAACATGAGATTTCTTTTTGAAATGGTGAAATGTTCTGGAGGTTGATAGTATTAGCTGAACAACTTGTGAATATACTAAAAAGTACTAAATTATGCACTTTAAAAGGGTGAATTTTACAATATATGATATATACCTCAAAAAAAAACCACAAAGCAATAATTATGTATAATTCAAAACAGTGGTTACATCTTGGTGGGTAGGTAATGTGAGCAGTAACAGAGGGGCACACAGGAGCTTCCAAGATACTTAAAACATTTGTTTAGTTCTTCAATCTGGTTGGTGAGCATACAGAGGGTTGACTTTATTCTTTGAACTATAGAAATTTGCTTTACTCACACTTTTGTTTGAATACAAAACAATATGGAAAAATTTTTAAATATATCTTATAAAGGAGAAAAGAACATTGGGAGGAAAAGAAAGAACAAACCAAAAAAGATACAGAGCAAAAATTCCTGGCAAAAAGGCGATGCAGTGGAGCTTAAACTCAGATGGGAACCCTGTTATGGGGAAATGTTCATACCACTCTATAAGCTCCCAGGGCACCTTTGCCAGCTGCCCCACCATCTCACCTCAAAGGCTTTCCAAAGGTCTTCTAAAACCATGAAACCCTAAGTCCTTATCTCTCAAATGCCAGAGTTGTTGCAGCTTCCTACCCCATCTCTGAGTTGGCCTTCTATGCCTCAATACTTCAGTTACCTCCCCTAGGAAGATATATCATCTTTCCCTGATATATTCCACCCAAATTGGTCCTTCACCTTACTGACCTTTTCTCTCGTTCACTCAGTATGTTGGTATTACTGGCCTTTAAATCTTGGAGTCTTTGAGAATGTATCTGTGAACTCCTCAGTGATCTCAGTGTGTATGGGGCCACCCTTACCTCCTGCCTGTTAGCTTCTCATGGCAGGAACTCAGCATGTGAATCAGTTCCCCCAACCAGGACTGTGGTTCAGTGATTTAGGCAATCAAACTAATCTGTTTGTGAACAGTGGCAAGGGGCACTAGACACAAAGGGAAAATCTCTCCTATAGTTGAAATGGTCCATCTCTGATAAGCTCCCTTACAAAATAGAGTAGCATAAAATACATGGAACATAATAAATAGCTCTACGAAATTTATCTGACCAATAGGGAAATGATCAGTTCTACAGAGATGATTTATAATCAGAAAATTTATTGAAAATATATTACTTTGCTGGTTCTTCCAACAAATACATTAGGGACAATACAACACTTAGAATAGTGCTCAGAACAAAGTGGCACTCAATAAATGTATGCTGAATTAATTGGTTCATGAATCCATGTTTTACATCAACTTCCTTTACATTCAACCTGTAAGTCTGAAGTACCGGCGTGAAGCTCATCTGTTTTCCATCACATTTATGATTTCTTCACTCCCACTAGACAACTTTTGACCAAGAGGAACAGGGGAAGAGAAGAGCTTCTGGGTGGTGATGTACCTGGGAAAGAGAGGCTGAGTGAGAGGAAGGGGAAAAGAAACATCCACCTAGTATGACTTGCCAAGTACCTAGGGCAAGTTTTCATAAGACAGGTTAGAACTCACTGGTCTGACAGCTCTCATCCCTCTGGGTCTGGACAGGAA
>CM053502.1:82410674-82471106 GCA_028627145.1 Eidolon dupreanum
CAAGGCTGGAAAGAATCCTCTTTGTGGTTGTCTTAATTTCTTACCTCCTGACTCTGGTGGGAAACACACTCATCATCCTGCTGTCTGTGCTAAACCCCAGGCTCCACTCGCCAATGTACTTTTTCCTCTCCAATCTCTTCTTCTTGGACCTCTGCTTCACCACAAGTTGTGTCCCCCAGATGCTGGTCAACCTCTGGGGACCAAAGAAGACCATCAGCTTCTTGGGCTGCTCTGTTCAGCTCTTCATCTTCCTCTTCCTGGGGACCACAGAATGCGTCCTCCTAACAGTGATGGCCTTTGACCTCTATGTGGCTGTCTGCCAGCCCCTCCACCATGCCACCATCATCCATCCTCGCCTGTGCTGGCAGCTGGCAGCTGTGGCCTGGGTCATTGGGCTGGTAGAGTCAGTGGTCCAGACACCACGCACTCTCCACCTGCCTTTCTGCCCCCACCGGCAGGTAGATGATTTTTTGTGTGAGGTCCCAGGTCTAATTCAACTCTCCTGTGGGGACACCACCTACAATGTAATCCAAATGACTGTTGCCAGTGTCTTCATCTTGGTTGTGCCCCTCAGCCTCATCCTTGTTTCTTATAGTGCCATTGCCTGGGCAGTGATAAGGATTAACTCCGAAAAAGGGCAGAAGAAGGTTTTTGGCACCTGCTCCTCTCACCTCATTGTGGTCACCCTCTTCTATAGCTCAGCCATTGCTGTCTACCTTCAATCCAAAAATCCTTATGCCCAAGAAAGGGGAAAGTTCTTTGACCTCTTCTATGTAGTAGGCACTCCTTTACTTAACCCTCTCATATATACCCTGAGAAACAAGGAGGTAAAGAGGGTATTTAGAAGGTTGCTGGGGAAGGCCAGGGACTCCAGGGAGAGCTACTTGATATGCTTTCAAATTGAGAGATTTTTCACGCTTTTGTCAGGGAGTTAGTATTCCCCACATCTCTGCCTTCCTCATACTCGTCATGTCACCACAATGAATAATAGCCATATGTGTGTGTGCAAGTATGTTCTCGTGTGTGTGTGTGTGTGTGTGTGAGGGGGGGGTGGAGTTGGAGACAGATTGAAAAGATGGTAAGAGGAAGAACATATCTCTGCATGAAACATTATATGAATCAAATCGAATATTTTCTATTTTCACTATTTTTAATGCTTTTCATCTTTGATGTGCTTAATTTTATCATTTCTATTTCTATCTCAGTTCCCTTGCCATATCACTATTTCTTCACTTCCATTTCTAATTCCTACCATATCTTCTTTGCTTTTCCTTCAAGTATTTTTCTACCTCTTTATGTCTGTTTTGCATTCTCGTTCTATTTTAACTCCCCAAATAACAGCAACAGGTGGGCAGCTGAAGCCCAGGCAAAGTTCAGAAAGTCATCCAAGAACACAGTGCTAAAACTAAAATCCAGGCCCCATGATTTCCAGTCAGGCAACCTCTCAAACACACTGTTGCTTTCATGCCCTAATCAAATCTCCCAACATCCTTAAGCTTAAAGGCAGATCGGAACCTTAGGGAGAAAATTTAACTTCTTCAGTCCTTGCGTTTCTCCTTTTACAGTGCCACAGATTGTAGGCAAACAGCTCAAAGACCAAAGTTTTAATGTTTAGGCTGTCATGACAATTTTTACAATGGGGGCCTTACTGCCATCTATTGGCAAAATCTTGTATTGTGTAGTATTGTGTATGGCATCCCTGACTCCTGACAAAACATCTCCAAGGTCACCAGCCCTGTACTCTGCTTAGAAAGACAATTATTCTATTGTTGTTATTAAGTATTTATATAGTAATTATGATATTCCAAATACCATTTAAAGTAATTTATACACATTGATTCATTTAATCCCTATAACAATAGTATGAGGCATATAATATTATTATCCTTTTCCAGATACAGAAACTAAATCAGATAGTTAAGTGGCCGTTTTAAAATGTCAGAGATTTCGACCCAGGAGGACTGACTCAAGTTTCCATTCTGTTAACCCTGACTTTTTGTACAAATAATGCCTTCCCAGCTCAAGTGAGAAGTCTCAACCTCTCAACAAACTTTGAGAAAATCATCCCACTCGAGAAATACATCTAATTTGATCCCCAGTTAAAGGAGGTTTGCTTCCCTGGAATAAGAGTTTATTAAGTGACTCAAAACATCCCACGGACACAAGAAACAAAAGCCTACTTGGAAGAAGTTTTGTTATAGCTCATGGTGTGTTTTCCTGGCTTAGGTCCCCCTAGATTTCATACTCCCAGAAGGTAAGAATGAGAATATTGCAGGAAGTTGGCACCCAATTAGTTCTATAAATAAATGAATGCATGAATTAATTAATGGATCTTTCCAAAGAATATGTAAAGGGCTCTGGAAGGCCAATTGCATAGTTGGTATTTCCCACCTTTTCTATGGCAATGGCAGCAATACCAAATTCTTCTTGGGTGCATGCTGATAAAACAAGAAAAGCTAGGAAAATACTAGCTTTATTCTAGTCCCAACACAAACTGGCTTTGATTCAACATTTACCCTGGCATCAGCACAGAACATCATCTTAACTCTATTTTAATCCTAATCTTCATTTTAGCCATCCATGTACTAATCTTATTACCTCCTCAGCCTCATTGTTAGACTCCTTCCTGATTTCAATGTAGATCCCCCATTTTATATTTAATAATACTAATCTCAGCCCTATAAATAATACTAACCTTAATTCCACTTTTCAAGTCACTTATGTAATTCCTCATAACCCTTCTATCCTCTTTCTCTCACTGACCTGAGAAACTTATTATCTTTGCCTCTTTATCAGCTTCCTAAGTCCAGAGGCCCTAATGTTTGTGTATAGTAAAGTCCTTTTTACTATAGAGGACAGACTCTAGGGGGAAAATACAACAGACAATTAAATGAAGCCATCTAATAGAATCTGTTATAATGAAACCTGATTTGCTGAATAAACGAATAACATCAACTTTAGGACTAACATGTTATTCCAAATTAATTCAATGTGGAAAGTTATCTACTGGATACTCTAAGAGAAAATCCAACATAGGTTACTCAGTCACGGTCCTCGGTGGGTCTAAAGGAGATAGAGATGGTCACAGACAAATTTACAGAAGCAACAGTTACACAACTGAGTTGGAAGCAAAAGAATAAACTGTATAAGCGCTTGGGTGGTGTGGAGATCAGAGAATCCTTCCTAGAGGTTTGAACCACGGCAGAGAGAACAAAATTAATATGAAATATTTGCTGGTTTACTGCGTGGAAAGAGCTAAAGCATGTTGTGCATAAGAATGGGAACATGTGGGGGAAGGAGTTACACCAATAAAGCTATAGAATTAATATCCCCAGAAAAAAATTATATTTAATACAAAATAGGTTTGTCAACTAGTTTGGACTAACAGCCACAGAAAGGAAGTCATACAGCATCTTATTAATCATAATAGAAATTACTTACTCTAGGTTCTGTTAGACTGTTGGGGAGGGGAATAAATAACCAAAACAGCAGAAATAATAATAGCATACAATAAATATGGGTCATAAGATGTATAACTTCCACTCTTGCACACCAAGTTAATCTATTAATGCACATCGTTAAGATGTTTTTCATCCCAGAAAGTGACCAACCACCCTACCATCTCCCTGAAACCTGACAAAGCAACTCCATGAGGGAAGCAAATGACTGGAAGATGAAAATTAACTGTTTACCTAATCAAGGACCAATCAACAAGACCAAAATCCCAATCCTTTACTCATGATTACTTATGAGTTTTGCCCTATAAAACCTCTTGTCTGTAAGCCATCTAAGAGTTCGGGCTTTTGAGCATTAGCTTTCCTGATCCCCTGGGTGGTGCTATTCATAATAATATAGCCAATTTTTCTCTACCACGAAGCCTAGTGTCAGTTCTCATTGACACTGCGCACACAGGTGGGCACAGGCTCTCTTATCATACCATGATTTTACCATGAGGAAGGTATAGATTATTTTAGGACTTTATAGAAGATACTAAATTGAATACAACTGAAGAAGAGATCCTTTATAGATGCTTTAATACAATAAGGTTTGGGCCCTGTGAGGGAGGCACTTACCTATCCACCTGATATAACACAAGTTGGAAACGTTTAAGGGACATAATTCTAGAACCTCAGTTTTAGTTGCCTATTCTATAGTCACCAGTTCAATTCTTGAAAAGCTCACTGAATCATGACTAGGAACATCAGTTCAGGGCCCAGCTCTCGTTGCATCCCTCCACTCCCAGTGAAGCCAGTCTTCCTAATTTCCCCTATGTGGAATTAACAACTGAACCTTGAAGGTCATCAGAATATACTACCCCAAAAATAGGCTTCCTTGGCATATGGCTTATTTTGAGCTAAAGGCTATTGAGAACAAGTAGATGCAAGAAAAGCTCTAAAAACAAGGCATGAGTTTTCCTTCCTTAAAGGAAATTTATATTTGTTGAGGTCCCTCCCTCTCCTGTAGGAGGAAGGACTCAACTTTTTTGTCAATGGAGAAGACATGGACTTAAATGTGTATAACAATTCTTACTAAACCACTTTATTTACTCCTTTTCCTGATCACCTTCATATTACTTGCCTCTACAGCCTCACCCAGAAGCCCAAACACCTTTTCCTTTGTTTAGCCTAAGACCATACATAATCCCCAGTCCTAACCACCCCTTTGGGTTGCTCATCACTGGGTGTTTCCATCTGTACATGTGTGACACAAACTTCTCTTTGTTTCTCTTGCTAATCTGTCTTTTGCCAGTCTAGTTTATAGGACCCCAGCTAGAGAACTCAAGATGGATAGAGGAAAAAGATTATTCTTCCTCCCCTACACCCTAAACATGAGCAGGTACTCTGTGCTGCATGAGTGTGACTTCAGCATGATTGTCTCCCTCACTCACCTGTATCACAGCCCCCGGCACAGTGCCTGGCCCGCGTAGGTCTGTGTCTCACCACATGGGGCCAGTGGTGCTGGGGCTCATCCTCCATGTGATAGCCTCTAGTGTTTCCTTTCTGGCTCCAGGGGCCCTCGTAAGTGGATGCCATACTGGTAAAGTATTTTGAATATCACCCCTTTTTGGGGAATCACGTGACATGCAGCTCATCCTGATTCCCCTTCAGTTAATGGACCATGAAGTGCAAAGTAACAGAATTCCCTTCCTCAAAAGCCTGAGTGAATAAACAAAAAGTCCCTGTCCAGAGCTGCCTAAAATTACAAAAGATGGTGGGAAGAGCCACAGTTGCAGAAAGGGCTAAGTGTGGGACCACAGCTGGACCTGAAGTGTCCAGAAGGCCAAGTAAGAAGCTGAAAATCAGTGAATAGACAAGACTAGGTGATCAGCTTGGGAGTGTAGCATCTAAGCAGTGTGGTGAAGTTGAATGAACACTTCCTTTGGATTAGGCAGACAAGATGTAGCGGATCAATTTTTCCAAAGGCCGCAACCACATATTTATCCTATCCCAAGTGTTTGTTTTACAATGTGACTAACACTCATCCCATTAAGAAGGTGGGGTCAGTGATTCCTCCCCCTGAATCTGGACACAGCTTTGAGACTGCCCAGACCAGTAGGATATGAGAGGTGATGCTATATAACTTCCAAGGATAAGTCAGAAAAAAAGTACAGATTCAACCTAACTGGCTTTCTCCTCCTCCCATCCCTCTCAGAACGTGTCTTTGAAACTCGGTCACATCATGAGGAATCCCAAGCCACACTGAGAGGCCAATGGAGGAGTTCCAGTTGACAGCCCTAGCCGTCTCTGCTGACAGCCAAGACCCACCACCTCCAGACCCTTCAGATGACCTCAGCCCCAGCCTTCACATTTTCCAGAGATATTCCCACAGTCACCTTTCTGAATTTCTGACCCACAGAAACTGTGAGAGATGATGTTTGTTGCTTTCTCAGACTACTTTGTTTGGATAACAAGATATGCATCAATAGATAACAATAATATACACAACTTGAATGCTGGCTCTACTCCTTATTAGTGTGACCCTGGACAAGAGCCTTCCTCTCTCTGAGTGTCTTTTTGCCAGATAACAGATATGAACACATATCTTCCCTACAGGGCTTCCCTGAGCATCAGAGCTGGTTACTACGAGATGTC
Source organism: Eidolon dupreanum (assembly GCA_028627145.1). Lineage (NCBI taxonomy): Eukaryota > Metazoa > Chordata > Mammalia > Chiroptera > Pteropodidae > Eidolon > Eidolon dupreanum. The sequence continues at coordinate 82,416,767 of CM053502.1, forward strand.
CAACACTCCTGGTTGCTCTCTCAAGCTATTTCATCTTCCCATTTTGAAAATGTATACCTCATAAAAGCCCAGCTTGCTCATGGCTCTACCCCTAGTGCCTAGTGCATAGTGTCTGTCTCATCAACTTTCCAGATCAAAACTTGTTGATTGAAAAGATAGCATAACATAACAGCAAAGTGCTCATGAAATTTTATCAGTAAGTGACTAGGGCAGGGAGACAAGAGGCTGTCAGGGCAGAGCAGGGCTGCCAAGGCCTAGCAGAAAGTCTAGAGTCCAGGGTGCTCCAAAGTCATAAAGAGATCTGAAGCCTGAAGGTGAATCACATCCTGATAGAGGCAGGGCTGGAGATGCCAAGTGACTCTTCCCAGAACTGCTGAGAGGTGGTCTCACCACCTGACAACAGATGCCCATTCCACTATAAGCCTCTGCCAGACCTATTATTTGGCTTGGTTTCTGCACTCCTGCCTGAAAAGAATGTCTGGCTCACCCTTGGCCACAGCAGAACTTTTGTTCCCTTGTAATTTATACCACACTTAAGAGGAAAGAAAGTTTGAGATGGTAATTCTGGTCTTTGAGGTCTTACTCAGGGCTGGTATATAGATAGCTCCTGCTGCAGCTTCTGAAGCCAAATGCTCATTTTCCACACTGTAGGCTTACCTACTCCATTGGCTTCTTCCCCTTGCCTTGAGAATGTTCCACTGTGAGAAGAGGGAAACTTAAATTAAGTCCAAATGGTCCAAGGCAGATAATCAGAGTGGAATGGTTTTCAAGTATTGGTCTAAGATTTAACCCACCAATGTTTTCATGGAACTTCAGAAATTGGCTCTGAAACAGGATAATGAAATGACAGGGCCTATACAACACTTGCAGCTCTTTTGCAAAAATCACTTAAAAAAAAAAAAATCACAGTGCCAAAAGGAAAGACAAAAGTTGAGCTTCAAAAAAACATTCTTCCAGGAAGCAGGGTGGAGAGGTAGGGGGAAGGTAGATGGGGTAAAAGGGGTCAAATATGTGGTGACAGAAAGAAATCTAACTATGGGAGGTGAACATACAATGTAAATAAATGTACAGCTGGAACTTACTGTATTTCGTTAACCAATGTCACCATAAAAAAAAATAATTTTTAAAACATAAAGCACTTCCTCAATAGGACACAAAGAATTATAAAAATCTCAGGCAAATTTGTTCATTTTATTTTCATTGGCCATTCAATACTTTCTTCCATTTAGATAGCAAATCCTTCCAAATGCCCAGAGTTCTTAGACAAAGACGTTTAAGGTTGGAAGCACTCAAAGGCCATCTCATTCACTTTCTCCTAGCAGTCATTTTTTATTGTTGTTCTTAATTCATAGGAGTCCTCACATCTGTTCAACCACATGCTCCAGGATCCCAATATGTGCCCATCACTGTTAGAGAACTCACCGAACAGTAGTGACAGTAGTTAGCATTTACCCAACATACTCCATTGGCCAAGAACCATCCTAAGCACCAGTCATTGCATCCAGCCTACAAAGTTATGTGTCATGATGATGATGATGCATGATGATGATTATCATTATCTTCACAAATGAGAACATGGAGAATAGAGATTAAGGAACTTTTTTGCATGTGGTGGAATCTGACTGACACTTTGTTAGTCTGACTCTACACTTTTAACCATTAATGTTATCACTCAGCCCTAATTGTGTCCTGCTTTGCCCTGCTAAGCCCTCAGAGAGTTACTAAAACACCTCTTTCTATCCCTCCCCTTTAGTGCCTTTCCATTAACATGGAGCCCTCCAAGTTTCCTTCCGTGGACTGAAGCCCTCTCTATTCACAGTAAGGGACAGGTGCTGAGTCACACTGTTCACTGGTTTATTGAGATTCAGGAAGATCTTTCCCCACAAAACATCACAGTGTGAAAGGGACACCACCTCCCACCTCATAGGTTCATCTATCCATCTCAGTCAGGGGTGCCTTCCTTTGTTCAGGATTTTCACCAACTAACCACTGGAAGCAGCTCCCAAATCTGTCCCCATTTCTTCTCCTTTAATTGCCCCAGAAAAACACACAACCAAAGGGAGCAATCTTGGGAGGTAGTGTGGAAAAGGAAAAGGTATATGTGGTGTGGCTGCTGAGGAGTGAGAAATTTCAAGCAAGGTACCAACTAGATTATGAAGTAGTGACATAAAATTGTATGAACAAATAAAAGAAAAAAAGAGTCTGGTTCCCAGGGTACTGGAACTCAGATAAACCCAGAATTCACACAGGGGCGTGTATTTACAAGATGTAGGATGGGATAGCATGTTCTTCCCATGTGGGGGTAGGGATCCCCTGCTTCCTCTCAATCCCTCCTTCTTCTCCCTTTCCCTCCCCCTACTGGCCTGACCACCTTCACACACTTCTCACTTGTAAAGCAAATGGACTCGACTCCCATCACAGCTAAGCCGGTCAGGGGGCTCAGGGGGCCCCCTGGGTAGACCCCCAGAGGGGTCTGGGGGTGTAGGAGGGTGGCGCCGTGAGCGGAGCTGCTGCCGAGACTGGAGCTGATGGCGCAATTCAGATACACGTTCTTCTTTCTGGAGGAAGAAAAACAACTGGGAGAGTAGGAAAAGGGGAAGTTATGAAGGGATATGGAGGAGGAAAAAGGAAGAACAGCAGAGAAAAATGCAGTGGAGGGGGGATTTAAGGGTAGACGGACAAATAAATTAAAATGAGGAATCAGTAAAAGAATAAGAAAAGCCAAAAGAGCATAATAGGAGCACCAATTGAAGAAAAGATCAGGGAAATAAAGGCGGTAGATAAAATGAGGGAAGGGGGAAAGGTCAGTGTACACAGCTTCCAATAATTCATACACAGAGTCATGTCAACCCAGTTTGATTATCCCCCACTCTGGCACTGCACTAGCCTCCAACTACAGCCTGGGGCACAGTGGATACCATGCCTGCCCAGACCCCCTTTACTGGAGGGGATGCTCAACTTCCAGCTGCTAAGAGTGTTGGCTGCTGATGGCTCATAGCTGCCCCCACAATATGCCGCTCACAGCCCTTGGCCACTCCCTGTCCTCCAGTGGGTCAAGTCAATAGTGCAGTTCATCAGTTCATGCCCCAGAGCCCCTCTCCACCTGATGAGGCTAACACTAGATTTTACATGAGAAGGAATCCTTACTCAACTCTCCCTTTCCTAATGCTCCTCCACTTACTCCCTGGCAAGTTTTCTCCTGAGACCCTCCCTCAATAGATCACACGTACCTTGACCCTACTTCGGACTTGGCTTCATAAAACCCAACCTGAGATGTGAGCCTCTTGGACCCTACCAGCAACCCCTGCATCCGCACGCACCTCAGCAATGATCTTCTCCAGTTCGCGGTTCTCCTTCTCCAACAGCCGGGACTTCTCCTCCTCGTTGTTGTTGGTCGATGACCCTGTCTTCATGGTGTCTTGAGCCTCTGACTGCCATTCCCCTCGGGTGATCAGTCTGCGTATCTGGGAGCGAATGTTTGGGGCATGAGATGACTAAGCAGGGACTATGTCAGCTTAAGCAATTAGCTGACAGTGGATCGGAATTGAAAGGAATGAAAATAAGATGGACAAGCTCAGCCCAAAACAAGAAAAGAAGTGGGAGGAGGGGGCAGGGGGGGAAGAAGGGATAGAGGGGCACAGGCTAGAGAGTGACAGAACACTCGGAACCTCACCTTGGGCACGAAGAGCACAACCAGAGTGATATAGGAGGAAAAAACTATGGCGAGAGAGGCAAAGGCAAAGGCCGCATCCTGCTGGCTGGACAGGATCATGGTGACGGGGGCAGTGATGAGGCACAAGACCTGGGGGCAGAGTGTGTTTAGGGAGTCTCAGATTTGCAGGCTCAGATAAGATCCAGGGTTTTCTTTTCCCAAGATAGAGTCTGTGAGGTCAGTTTCCCAGTGAACTTTCCATTTCAAAAGGATCCAAACTTGGGGTCATCTTCCATTCTAGCTTAAGAAAAATCCCAAATAAACTGTCCTAAAGCAGTTTTCAGCTCTAGGTCAACCCATCCTTCAAGGCAGGAGCTCCCATGATCTCTATACACACATTCAGAGTCCTGGAGTCAATCCCTGGACATACCAAACAGGAAATCTGAAATCAGATTCCAGCCTGTGAACCTATGCAGTGGGGATACTAATATCCACTTCACTGGGTGTTTGTGTCAAGATTAATAAGACAGTGTCTGTGTGTGTTTTACAAACTATAAAATGCTTTATAAATCCAAGGCATTAAAAAATTCTTTAAGACTTCCACCCAACCATCCGAGATCTAGTGCCTGATTCCTCTCAGGCTGCCCACTGAGTTGCTATAGTCAGTGCCTGGGGTCAATGCCAAGTGTCCAGAGAGCTCACCGCCACATTGTAGATGGCCATGCCCACAGCCCGGTGGTCATTGATCTTCTCAGTGGACACACTCTTAGTCTCATAAGCAAGAAATATACCCAGCAGCAGCAGCAGCCCCTTGTAACCATAGAAAATGCCTACAACAGCAGGAAAGGGTCATAGGGCAACAAGGCCTCCATACTCCCATTCACTCCCCATCCTTTCTATGCCTGTCACCTACTGCTGCTCTTTCTTATACTTCCACAATGGAAAAAGGAGCCTCTTTTCCAATCGAGCCTTTCTCATCTAGCATTCCTCTCCCTGTCCACTCCCTCCAATGTCCACCCAACTCCCCCATACCTCATTGCTTCCTCCTGGAACTAGCAGCCATGTCACACAGGAAGATGACGGTCATGAGCACCTGTCAGTCAGGCAAGAGCCTGGGCCACACACAGTGTCTCACCTCATACCCTCCAGGTAGGAAGCTGGCTTTCCAGACTGAGGATAGGTTTGTCATTTGTGGTCACAGATCAGAGTGAGATTAAAAAGGCCAGAGGGGGCCCAAACCCATGCACTCACAGCCCTGGCCTTACTCTAGGAAGCTGTCTAGACACAGATGGTGTCAGGTATGATGAGGATGAGGCCATCCACACTGGTCCCTCTGCTGAACACAAGTTCTACCTTATCCCTTCTTTAGACCCTAAGCTCCTCAATGCAAAAGACTAACTCACCCCTATTCTCAGAAAAGATTAGTCCAATAACCAAAAGGAGGACATTCAAATGGGGTTGACATAAGACCTCTCTCTTTTTCCAAAGATCCTTTTCCCTCCAAACTTTACTGTCCTTGCTCCATCCCCCCATCTTTGCTACATCATTCCACTCCTTTCTCCCACATCCCACACACCAAGCCATGTATTCATCTTCTTGGAGCTGCAGTGCTCAAGCTGGGGCAGAATAGACACATCAATATCTTCCTTTGGTTCCTCCTTGGCAAAAGTCTAAGAGAGAAATAAGGCCACAGAAAAAATGGTTGCCATCCTCCCCTACCCTCTCCACCTCAGCTCAGTCCCTGACTCCCAACTCTGCCTCCTCTTTCCTATGAGACCCCCAGTTTGGTGGCCAAATCCACTCTAGGCCTGGAAGTGTTTGCCTGAACACCTTAGAAATGCTTACTCCCACGATTCCCGAAAAGTCTACACATCCTTCCCAGACCCTTCCCCACTTCCATTCTTCAGATGAATCCAGAGGCCTCTGATGGGACTCCTTTTAGGAAGAAGAAAAATCTCTAATATGCAGAAGACAAGAAAGCAGTCTCCTGCAGAACGACTTTCCTCCTTAAGGGGACTTCCTTCCATGCAAAGCCCCGAAAGCCCTCACCGCCAATGAGCCCACTTGGCCTCCCGACGCTTCCTCTTAAGCAGTACCTCAATGGTCCGGTGCAAGGGGTCCACAATCTGCCAGATGGCGAGAGTGAGGATGTCCATGCCCACCAGCAGGCCCACTGTGGCATACAGTTTCCAGGGCTCCAGGGTCTGTGTAAACACGGAGCACAGACATGTCAGCAGAAACCCTCTAAGCCCAACAGCCAAGGCACTAGGGGCTGGGGGTGGGGAGCAGCTCACCTTCCTCCACTCCTTCTTTTCCTCTTTCTTTGTGAAGACTGTGTGGACCCACCAGATTTTGGTAAACATGGAGCCATAGCCCAGACTAAAGCCCAGACCCAGGAGCCAGAGGCGGGCCTAGGAAAGGAGAGAGGGCAGGGGTAGAATAGGGTGGGGCAGGTGGCGGGACTGTGGTGAGGATGGGACAGGCTGTAGGATGAAACAGGCAAGACACAACCAGTAGGGGACAGTGGGGGGCGGAGAAAGCCAGCCAGGGGAAGGTCTCCGTACCTTTAACAAGTTCCTCCAATCCATGTTCTACTTTGCCACCAAGTGATCTTGCTAAAACCTACTAGTTTTAATGACCAGTCACTTCTGACAGCCCCCAGTGCCTACAGGTTGCAGCCTGGACACCTCTGATGTGGTATGAGACCCTTCACTATATACTCCCACCCACCTTTCCTGTGGAGAGCGGACTGCAAGCTGACAAGGTCCTTGCAATCTGTGAGGTCAACCAAGGGTTGCCTCGCCTCAACAAACCCTCCTAAGAATGGAGAAGTATGAACTGATGGGAGAACAATGCAGTGTTGCTCCAAGACAGGGAAGTACTAGCCGTGAGCAGACTACTACAAAAGATCATAGCAGGGTGTGGGTTGAGTGATTGTGCAGAGGATGATCTTAACCTAGCCAGCAACTGTATGCTCTTGTATAAAAGCAGCCCTCAAAAATAAAATTGCGCCATTGTCCACCATCAGTGGGCAGTGGACCTCCTGATCCCAGCTTTCTGTGTTCTTTCTTTTCTCAATCTCCCACCGTTCCCACTCAGGTTTATTTTCCATGGCCACGCTGGACATGGCAGGATTTACCACTTGCTAGACATGGTGCTTTCTAGGCTCATCGCCCAGGTCCTCACCTACCCCACACACTCCAGCCATAATGAACTGCTCGCTCTCCCTCAATCGACTCTCCTTTGTATCTTTGTTAGCCCCTGAAGTAACAATCCTTTATTTCACCAGCTGATAAAATCCCATGCATCCTTCAATATTCAAATGCCACCTTTTTTAGCCGTCAGCCCAACTACTCTGTGAAACTGCTTTCTCTTCTTTGCTACCACAGCGCTTTGCATACATCCCTATTCTGATATCTCTCATATTGCACTGCAGTAATTGTCTGCCTCTCCCACTGCATTCTGGTCTTGTTGGAAACAGACAGCTCAGCTCCTGGTGAACTGGATGTGCATGTGCATACAAATGCCATGTGTCCAGATGCATGATGAAGACAGGCACAGGGCAGAGGAAAGGAAGAAGTAAGGGTGGGTAGGGAAAAGAGTGGTATTTCCCACTAGCATAACATAGAACCTCACAAATATCACTACTGAAACCAGCCTTTCCACACAGCCCCAGAATCTTCCATGTACCCAGAGTCCCGGGCCTCCCTCCCTATATAACAGTAGTCCCTTCCCCACAACTCTCCTGGCTGTCAGTTCAGATTTCTGCCTCTGTTTTTGCCAACCCCAACTAAGGCTCCCACAGGAAACCCACAGTTCTTGTTCTCAGCGCCCACAGCAAAGAGAAGCCACCATTGTTCAGGGGTACTTTGTGCAGACTCCCTTCCTTTGTCTTCAATACTCCCTCCTCTTCTCTCCAAGGCAACCTTGGAACCAACAAGTGAACTACAGAATGAAAATGTCTGGAGGCACAGAAAGAAGGATGGAGCCAAACATATCAGAGGGGTGGTGTTAGAAGAAGGAACAAGGATAAGAGTAAGGAAAAGACAAGAAGGAAAGGCAGGGAACTATACATCACGGAAGGTGCTGCTTAAGGGAGTGGGAGAGCTGTATTTTGCCAGGTAGCTGCCCAGCCCAGCCTTACCTGGCAGACGAAGGGGAACTGGTTTCTTCCAATGTGGTAACCATCCAGCCCAAGGGGGAAGACAGCAGCTAATGCCAGCGAGCAGCCCACAGCAGTCAGATTATTCAGGTTGGGCTGTGAGTTCTGGATATAACTAGGGCAGAGACAGGAAGGGTGGGAGAGGGAGAAGAGCAGAATTACAGCTTTTCCAGGGAGGCTCAGTTCTCCAAATGCCATGCAATGACCTGACTCAACCTCAGGGCCACAGGACTAAGGAAGGCAGGCTTGGAGCAGGCAGCCAAGCCTTGAGAGACAAAACTGACACAGTCAGGGGGCTAGAGATAGAGCTGTGGATGGCCTCCCAGCACAGACTCTATTTAGAGCCCTGCATTGCATAGCCTGGCCCAAAAGTCTTTTTTATTTTTCAGTTAGTTGCTTTGGAGCAGGAATGGCAGTTATATCTGCTTTCCCTCCTTTCATTCTCAGTGATCACTGGGAAAACAGTAAGTCAGAGTGAAAACCTCGATGACACATGGCCTCAGAGTTACACAGGTGATTCTTACTCCCTTCAATGATCATTAAGAAAACAGGACAAGAAAAATGCCAGAAGATACACTTACCGGACATGGGAGTTGTAGATGTTAAAGGACAGACAGACTACAGCTAGGACAATACCCAGGCTGGAGAGAACGGAGACGGAGATAAAGAGTTTCTGTGACAGGAAGCGGAACGTCTTGATGACCAGGGTCTGGTCAGCAGGGGGAGACCCTCCTATAGCACAAGCAGGTAGGAGATGGGGAGAAAGGGAAAGAAAAAGGAAGGACGACAAAGGAATGAAGGTGGGACAGGAGGAAGAAGAATAAAGCTACTGATGGACAATCACAACCTCAGCTGTGAGGACATGAGGCCCTAGCTGCTCTGAGTCATAGCTGTTGCAGGTGGAGGGCTCTTAGGGAGCAATCAGAAATGAGATCAGAAAATGTAGCAAATGTCCTGTCTGGAGGCTGAGAAAGGCTGAGCTATATCACCAAGCCGTAGTCTTTTTGTTTGTTCGTTATTGTTTGTTCTTTCTGTTTTACTGTCTTTCTTGCAGGAAAGGAAAATGGTGAGGAAAAGAAGGGGATAGCTGAGAAATTTATGAGGTTTCTTAAAATGCACATCAAAAGCTTCAAAAACAGCCTCAAAGTATCTAATCTGGCCTCCTAAATTTAGGGGAAAAAAAAAAGAAACAAAAACTAATCTGTAATTTTTAACCCTGGCAGGGTAAAATTCCCAAAGGTGTTTTCCAGTTAATATTAAGAGAAAGCTCAAATGTGTCAGAGTTCAGAGGAGGAAAAAAAAAGCTAATTTCAATTTGCTAAGCTTGAAAAAAAAAAGTAATTTAGGCCATGTAGCATTTATAGCAGTACAGAACACTGCCCTAAATTCAAATTATAAAAAAAATTTCCAAACTCTAGCAATGCTGGGAACTACTAGATTTCAGTTGAGTGGGCAGATGGCAGGTGTCTCCAATGGCTGTGCTTCCCCTCCATCCTTAAGACGCTGAGCCTTTATTTTATCAAGAGGTCTTTCCTTTTGCCCACCTTTAGTATCCTTACCCCTTCCTTATTATTTTAGACCATCAAGCACACAAAGAATATTGCTTACTTTCCTTCTTTAAAAAGCACTTTTTAGCAGAAGACAATTATATGAGGCTTTCCATCCTTTCCTACAGTTTAAGCAATCGTTTTCCTGACAGAGATAAAGAGGCAGCTCTAGGCCTGAAGTAGCTGGTCAGATACATCAAGGCACCAGAATATCTAGGAAACTCAAATGGAGTTTCCATTTCCCATCCCTGCCCACCCCCTGCCTCTAATTCCCAGTTACCCTAGCAATGTACTGTTTTTAATAGAGCATTGCTACCAACCACCTATTCCCTCTCCAAATACACCAGTCTCCCCTACCCACATCTTGGATGTTTTATTCCCTTTCACTTAACCCTGGCCCCTGGTCCATCTCCCTGATACATTTCAACCTAATGGCACGTACCACCCCATCTTCATTCAAATGCATGACCCTTTTCTGTAAACCCTTTTGAGAGGGGTTGAAGGAAAATATAAACAGGATTCACTTACCAATCCACTTATCCGTTTTGGACCAGGAAAGATCATCTTTGGTGCTATCATAGTAGCCAATCTTCTTGTAGCTGCCGCCTGGGCAGATGACAATAGAAAAAGTGACCGTGGATAGGTGAAGAACCGATCCTAAGCATTCTCAACTAGCCTTTTCTCTAAGTTAGCTTTTCCATGGTTGTATCTGATTTTCCCTTCACCTGAGCCCTGAAAGATACTCGAAGGACCTGAGGGATCATTTGAATAAGCAATATGACTTAAAAGCGAAGTAAAGTGGATCCCTCTTTTTTTTTTTCCTCCTCTGAACTCTGACACATTTGAGCTTTCTCTTAATATTAACTGGAAAACACCTTTGGAAATTTTACCCTGTCAGGGTTAAAAATCAAGACTATCTTACATGTGTAAAGCCCTCCAGTGAAGAAGGATCCAGTGTCGGCCACTCATTCCACAGACTCACGCCTGTTTTAGCAAGATGTTTCTCACTTTGATTCTAGCTTTAAAAGCTTTAAACATTTGTTTATTGTCCCTCTCGTGATAGACAAAATCACAGAATCTATTTTCCCAGTGGCTTTCATTTTAATTTTATAAATTTCTCTTATGTTGGTTGGCTTGCCTCTTAAAGAGGAACTCAGTCACTTCTAAGATACCTGTTCTAGAACTGGCCCAGTTACTATAACTTTTCCATCAAAAGCCAACTCATACCCCTTTCACCATAGCTGAAATCCATTCCCTTTTGTCCTGGATACAAAGATCTCAAAGGATGTGGGAAGTGGGAGAAGGAAAGAAAGAAACTTTTCACAGGAAGCCAAGAAATGGCTCTCTTGGCCATGCTATAAGTGGCTGAGAGTGGGGTGGAGCTGAAAAATTAACTCACAGAAGTTCTGCAAACACATAAGTGTGCTAAGTCATAAGAAAATACAACCTAGAAAAGTCAAACTATACATATTACAAAAAAAAAAAATTGTTTACATAGCAAGGAAATTCAAGGGATTCCCTTCAAAAATAAAAGGTTTGCTAGATTCAGCTTTCCTTGAGTCCATGGGTATGCAAGTGACAGGTCATTAACCCCTCAACTCAAGCCACCAAAGGGAAATTTCTGAAATTAAAATGGAAGCCACTGGGGAAAGAAACTGGCTGTTTACAAAGTGCATGCCACTTTTCAAGAACATAGCCACTGCAACTCAAAGAAATCACCCATGCATAAGCTTTTTATTATTATTATTAAAGAGTTTGATGAACACAGTTAAGAGAGAAGAGTAGGAGGTGGGGCAGCACCAAGGCCACTTTGTGATGTCTCCTGGTGTTCTTCTACCAGACAGTGTCCTAGCCCAGCCCCAGCCTGGCTCTGCCTGACTTCCTCTGTCCCCTTATGCTCCTGAACTTACCCTGTAGCTGCTCAATAAGTGTCCACGCCATCCGAGAGCCGCTGGCATCAAACACCACATGACCCTGTGAAGGAAAGGAACATGTGGAGGCAGACAAACAGGATACAAGCAAGAGTGAACATCAAGGACTCTTTGAATCTTTATGTTTTTGATGTTAACTGATCTTCTGAATGAATTCTATTTATGGCATTTGCCTGCATATAGGACATACCCCAGATGCCCATACCCTAGATTTTAGACACATTAATCTTTGAGAAGTTTCACCCATGAGATTTGAATGGGAAAAATCCCCAGACAGAATATCAAGAGACCTGGTTTCTGACTGTGTGACCTGAGCAAGTCACCAAACCCCTTTAGATACTAATTTCCCCAGTTTAAAAATAAGGAGATGATCTTTCAGACCATTTCCTCTTTCAAAATCCTATAATTTTTATCTGAGCCATAAATATCTGGACCAAAAAGAAATGAGGGGAGGGGTTGAAAGAAATGGAATAGACCAATTTTCCCTTCTAATCACTTGTAGGTTTTCTGGTTTGAGACGGATTATCTCAGGGAGGTAACTGAGAGAGACAGAGAATGCATGTTTCCAGGAGAAGGAGAGTCTCTCTCTCTCTCTCAATGGGAGGACAGAGGAATGTGAAGGAGGTTGCTCGGACTCACGGAGACACCCTCAAAGGACGAGGAGTTCATTGCCCTGTAGATTTGGTCAGTGATGGTCTGGTTGTTATAGTTGAAGTCTTCCAGGCGCACACCCGAACGGCCACCCCCTCCAGATGTCTTGTTGAGAGCCAATGCCAAGGCCCAGATGGCATCATAGGCCAGCGGTGCCTCCTGGAAGCCACCTGTCTCCTCGGGGTGTCTTTTTAGTCGCTTGGTCAGTTTTTCTACAAACTCCTGTGATGTCTGGGGAGGGAAGAATAGGAGGAAAGGATTGGTATGTGAGGGATTCCGGGGTGGCGGGAGCATCTGATTCTGGCTCCAACACTTTGACTTGAATAGACGGTTTATGTTCATGTTGTCAGACTGAGCATGTATATGCTTAAAATCTTTAACTATACCCTAGTGTCTGTCTTATATCGGAAGTGACTAAAGCAGGGATTAGCTGGGTCTAATGGTCTTAGTGTGTACAGTAGCTAGCTCAGAACTACAAAAGGAGAAGTTTAATGTATAGACGTTGTGCATAATAAATGGCAAAGGACAGAAAGTAGAAATAGAGAAAAGCAAAAGACATGGATATTCCAATGAAGAGCTGCAATGTTGTTCTCTTATCCTTCAGTCTTTCCCAATAGTTGACCCAAGACCAAAGAGCTCCTCCGATTCTGAAAGATCCTAGAAAAGGTGACACCACAGCCTTCCTCACTCGGCTTGGCAACCAGGAAGACTTTTCTTTAGTGTGCCAACTACTTACTATCCTCCTGTGATTTCAGTTCACTGTCTCTTAGATGGTTTTCAGAAGACTGAGTGCTGCAGAAATAACCCTCATGGTTTTAAAGTCTATCATTCGATCCCTACCCACACCCCTCCCAACCCTCAATCTTCTTTTTCCAAGAAAGCTAAATAGAATGACAGCTCCTTTAACTCTCTCATGAAATGGGTCAAGAGACCTGAATTTCTATACCTAGCAGTAACGTTGCTTAGCTAAATGACCATACGCAAATAAGGTTTTGGAAATGTCTACTATATAATGGAGAAAATCACATCTGCCCTTCCTTACCTCCCAGAAACCACACTGGCTCAGTGGCCAGCTCTTGGCAAGGCACACATAATACACAGGGGCACTACACAACTCTGTTTAGATTTGTAATGTTTGAATGTACACACACTCTAATGAATAGTTTCTCATGCCCTGCCCACGTTTCTTTCTGTTCAACTTTCTGTAGACACAAGGGAGTGGAAGATGCAAAGGACAGGCAGTGTAGTGCTGTGGAAACAGCCTGGGTTTTGAAGACAGACAGGCCTGGGCTCTACTTCCCTTGAGGACAGGACTAGGTTCCATTCTTTTCTTTACCTCAGCATCCAGCACTGTGCCCAGCTAATAATGGATGTCCATTGGATTGGGCAGTAAAAATAATATGTATGATACTATAATGGTAAATGTGTCATTACACATTTGTCAAAACCCACAGAATGTATAACTCCAAGAGTGAACTCCCATGTAAACTCTGGACTTTGAGTGGCAATGATGTGCCATGTAGGTTCATCAGTTGTAACCACTCTGGTGGGAAATGTTGATAACAGAGGAGTCTGTGCATGAACAGGGGCAGGGGACACTGGAAAATCTCTACACCTTCCTCTCAATTTTGCTATGAACTTAAGTTGCTTTTAAAAAATAATAAAATCTTGTTTTAAAATGTCCATTGAATAAATGGATGGATTCCAAATCTAACTAATCCACTTACGCATTATGTAATCTCAAACAAGTTATTAAACCTCAGTAGCTAGCTATTCAGCTTTAAAATGGGAAAAATACTACCTCAAAGAGTTATTATAAGGATGAAATAACACATATTTAAAATGCTGAGTATAAAGCAAGTCACATTTTCTCTTTGTGACTTTTCCTATACCTCAACTTCATCTTTGTCACTGATACTCAGATCTATTATGTAGCTCAGTATTTCAAGTTCTATATCTTGAACTGCCTCTAAAACATCTGCAACTATATGATCGATGATCTAAAATTAAAAATATCTAAAACTAAACTCAGTTTTTTCCTCATTCCCCATCACTTCCCAGTACATGAGACTGAATCCTTAGAATCACCTTAGACTCTTTCAAATCACCAAGTTCTCTTAATTCTTTTGTTAAAATGTTTCATTAATATCATCCATCCCTACATAGAATAATGTTGTTAATAACAATAATAATAATAGTTTACATTTACATTGTCCATACAATGTACCAGGCACTTTTCTAAAATACATATATTAACTTTTTTAACCCTTAAATAATCCCATGAAGTTTATGGCCCATGTTAGAGATAAGGAACCTGAGGCACAGAAAAGTTTAACTAGGCTAAAGTTGTACTGCTAGCGTATGGCAGAGGTGGGATTCAGACAAAGTCAGGCAGCCTGGCATCAAAGTCCCCACTCTTCCTAACCACCCTACACTGTCTCTGTAAGCTGAAATGCCTCTATCCAAGAGCACCTGATGGACACACAGCAGTTAGGCTGAGGCTTTCTAAATAGTACTTTAGCCTCCAAGTCTGTCCAACCTGCAGTTCAAAGTAAATACTACATCAGAAAATCACCCAGATGGGAAGGGATTCATCTACTGTGCATGATGCCATCCCCTGCCCAGATCCTCATACTCTCTGCTGGTTCCAGGTCACTACCACTAACATGCTTGGCCACTGGTGGTGCCACTGGCTCTTTCCCGCATAACAAAAGTTACCAAAAACATCTTTCTTCCTTGGGTCAGCAAAGATATGGTTGTAAATTTTCAAATGGAAATGTTATTAGGCAGCTTAAGGAAAACAGAACAACCAAAATCCATACCCAGAAATTAGTGAAGTAACCAAGCATCAATTTATAATCCTAATTTTTTGACAGTCCCATCTATTTCTATGTGATAATGGATGTTCGACAATGATCTAAAATGCATATCCTGAGGCAGGTTTTTATTTTGTATTATGCCCAGATCTGATGGAACCTCCAACCCAATCAGAATTTACTCACAATCTTACCCCACCTCCCACCTGCCCCTCTAGCCCAGAGCAATATTATTTCTCCAGAACCTCTCTAATCCACTCTCCCACATCTGGCTCCTGGATTCTTTCTCTAAACTGTTACTGCACTATTGACATTTGGAGCAGGATAATTCTTTGTTGTGGGGTACTGTCTGGTGCATTGCAGGATGTCTTAGAAGCATCCTTGGCTAACTCATTACACAGCAGTTGTGACAACCAAAATCGTCCCTAGATATTGCAACCTCTGGTTGAAAACCACTGCTCTAACCAACAGTCCTCAAAATGTGGTCCCCAAACTAGTAGCATCAACATCCCCAGGGAACTTGTTAGAAATGTAAATTCTTAGGCCTATCCAGACCTACGAATCAGAGCTTCCAAGGAAAGAGGCCAGTGATCTGTGCACTAACCTTCAGGTGGTTCTGATGGAAGCTAAAGTTTCAGAACTAGTGATCTAAACTTAAGGCCATCCTTACAGAGTAAAGGCAATTTTGCTTCTTTTCTAAATCACCATGGCTCTGGGCCCCTAGGACCAACTCTTGCTTCCAATCCACTTCTCTTGGTCCTGCTTAATTCAGCTATAATCTTTTCCCTGGTTTGTTCTTAAGACTGCTTCAACCCTCTGGAAAATCTTGGCTTCTCCACCAGGCATTTTAGGCTTCCAAGCAGGCCTGGCTGGTATCACTAGAAGCCCTGTAGCCTCAAAGGCAGGCAGATCTTTCTATAGGGACCAAGAGCCAAAAAGAGACCTCCAACTCATTCTGCCCTAAAACTCAGATGTCCCTTTATTCCTGGTTTACTACACGAAAACAACTGTTACTACAACTTCATTTTAATGGGATATTTGGGGGCTTTATAACCATCACTTACCCCTTAAGATGTAGGGCTGAGTAGGCAAGAAGCCTCTTCATATTCACTCTATTCACTTGTGCCCCTCGCCTGCAAGGCTGCCTCTGCCTTCCCAAATCAGAGAATGTCTTCCAGCTCCCTGTCTGTCACTAACCAGCTATCTGGGGCTAAATGATTTCAAAAGTCCCCTTTCCATTTAAAGTTCTAAAAAAGGATTCTTAAAAAAGCATCAGGAGCCAAGCTAACTGAGTATCAACCAGGGGTGAATATTAAGCTCTAAAGAGCTCTTAAGTCACCAAGAAAATAAAAGGTACTTCTGCCAGGAACAGCGCTCTTGTAAAGGTGTGCTTGCATAAACAGCATCTGTATTATCACTAACGCCTCTCCCTCAATTGACTTCTTGCCAAATGCTCCTCATTTCCATGGTAACAGCCCTTCTACTCATCAGGGGACTAGTGAACAAACAGCTCTCATTTCCTCTCTCTTTCCTGCCCAAGGAAGTCAGAGCGGAGGTGGAATCTACAGGAAACATGGCACAAACAAGTTCAGGGTGGGTGGAGGCCCTGTGCCCCCACTGTACCTCCAAATTCCACACCTGCTCCCCTCCTCTGCAGGGCTCCCTCAGGCCTCCCCACCTACCCAGGTGCCAGCTTCTAAGTCCCCACATTCTCACCATGTTGGAAATGCTGCGGGTGTTGGCAGGGTTCAGCATGACAATCTCAGTGGTGATGTGGCCCTCCACTGCCTCAGTCATTTCATCCACTGTGCAGTTGATAGACGGGTCATAGGTCTTGAACCAATTGTCAGCATACCACCCAATGAGGAACCAGACGTACTTCTTCCCAAAGAGCCTCTCCTTGTATACCTGAATGCAAAGGAGGGGGAGGGCTGGGTCTCCATTTCTTTCTCTTTTTTTTTTTTTTGGTCTTATCTCATTTGACACTATTCAGCCTCTAGTGAATCAGAGAACAGAGAATTGAAAAGAGACATCTACAAGTCTTGGGGGTGGAAGGATGAATAGGAAAGGCTCAACTACTCCTCTAAGTTCCTCCCCAGCCTCTATTTTTAAGTGGCCTTTTCCAGCCAGTACGAAAAGATAGGATTCAAAGTCTCCTCCAGGAACGCAAAGCAGTAGGAAAATGAGATCTGGAGAAAATGCTGTGTGTGTGAGAAGCCAAGAGATGGAGTCAGAGCCAACAGACAGGGACATTGTATTAATCATCACCTCAGATCATCTACTATCAATTTGAGTGAAGATGTGGAGAGGAGATCCCATGAGATACTCCAGGCAAAGGGCCCGCCTAGTCCCCCTCCCTCTTCATATTTCAACTCCACCTCACAAAAAACTTTCCGGGCTTCCGTCTCATAGAAAAGTCCCACGATGATTCGGGCATCCTGGCGCTACAGAATGGAGAGAGAAACAGAGCTCCTGAGGGACACCTGGAAATGCCAGAGGGGTAAGCCAAGCTTTGAATTCCTGTGCTGAAAAGCACTTAGTGCAGGGCTCTGTGCAATAGGTAGTGAATAAATGTCAACTGAAGATGGAGCTAAATGTCCCCAGGAGATGGTGCTGTCTCATAAAATCAAAATGTTGTGACTGTGACAGAGGTGTTAGCTAACACTAGTATAACAATCATTGCAATATATAAGTTTACCAAATCGACATGTTGTACACCTTAACCTTAGACATTGTTATATGTCACTTATCTCTCAATTTAAAAACAAAAAACAAAAACAAACCAACACTCCCCCACCCAGCTCTCCTCTCCAACCCACCATGTTCCCTCAACCCAGTCTCCCTACAGTCTGAGTCCACCACTCCAGGTCATCCCACCTTAAGGTTTTTGACCGGAACAGCTGGATCTGAGAAGAAACTCTGGCGGAAAGTAATCTCGATTCCAGCCTCCTTCACTCGTTCCTCCAAATCGTCCAGAGTCTTGAGCAGGAATGAGAAATATGAAAAACATAGGGTGTACAATGGGGTAAAGACCAGAGATGTTACCTGGGGATTACATACTCAACAAAGGAATGGCAATTCTGAACCTTCCTTCAACATCTTCTGTCCCAGGGGTAGAGAGTGTTCAAAGAAAAGTATCTGGAGTCTTAGGATATGGCTTCCAAGTAAGAAGGTGTATGGAGAGCCCCTCCATAGAAGTCACCCCATTCACCCTCTTACCACTACTGACAGCAAAAATGGGGAAAAGGAAACAGGAACCAGGAAATGGCAAGGTGGTCCGGTATAAACAAGATGATGTCAGCCCCAAGAGGTAAGTGGGCAGACAGAGAAAAGGACCAGAGATGAATGTCTTGGATCACTGAGTGAAAGTGGGAGCAGGATTAGAGGCCACTGAACATAAGAGTGGATTAGACGATCCAAAGAATAGCATAAAAGAGAAGAAGCTTTCTTTTTCAGGTAGAGCCATGTGTTTCCTCTCTACCTCCACAAATCCCCTTCTCCCCCTTCCCTCTCTTTATTGGCATCTCTCTCTAAGTCAACTACCTGACCCATGTACATATACCTACCTATCGGTCTGCCTCTGTCACCTCTCTTTCTCTCTCTACCTTTCTGTCTCTATTTCTATATACATCTTTCTCTCCCATTCCCCTTCCCTTGCTCCTCCCTGTACCCATTTCTATAGCTCCATAGCTCCATTCTCTCTGTTCCCATTCACACACACCCACCACCCCTTGAGTGCCTCTGGATCTGCTACTTCCCTGGGTTTTGACTGTGTATTCACTCCCTTACTGTGTCCCTACCTTAATATACCTACTTTAATATAACTGGGTCACTTGGGGTTTATTTGTCTGAAGAACAAATCATCAAAGGGGAAAAAAGTCCTAAAACCAAACAGTTGGAGAGGGTCCTAAAAATTCAGCTCGTTCATTTCCCTGGCTATAGAAAGAACATGCATTTAACCCACTCGGAATGTGTTCTCTTTTGATAAAGAATCAGGATCTTCCCCTTAAAATAAATACCATGTCACATCTCTCTGCACTGGAGTCTTTACCCAGTCCCTCCTCACCGAAGTGAACACCTCAGTGGTCTGCTGGATGGTGGCGATCTTCTTCCAGCCCCACTTTTCAAAGAGTTTCACACGAGTAGGATTGTGGAGAGTGGCTGATGGATGAGTTCGAAAGAATGTAGGAAAGCGCTGTCGGTTTGACAGAGCTGGTGAGCTGGAGCCATAGGAAAGCTAAGAGAGACAGGGATAGTGCCAAAGAGGACCTTATCAGTGGACCCCACTAAGACCAGCTAAGAGTTCCTTCCACCCTTCCCCACCTCTAGGCTTCTCTCCCCCATTCTCTCCAAGAGTCCCTACTTCTACCCTAAGAAAAGTGATTCTTAAAATCCCTCACACCCCTTACAATCAGAACGTCCTTTCACTGATCTAACTTCGGCTCCTTGAGATGATGAACAAGGTCAGCTGCAGTACTGTCAAGCTACTGTTGCTAGGAAGCTAATTAGTTCAGATCTATAAAGGACTCTGAATCTTGGAAGCAGTCCTCTTAAATATGGCTTTTCTTTGGTATAGCCCAAAAGGGAATGGCCCACCTTCTAACCCCCAAGCTCTGCTTACCACAATGAGGTTCCACATCCTAGCAGCCTCAGCCACAAGCGTGGAGACGGAGCTGCAGCCAGGCATAAGGATGATCTTGATAGGGTCATTGTAGAGCAGCTCGTACAGGTATTTGGTGGCTTGGCCTGGGTCACACTAAATAGGGGTTGGGGGTAAATGAGGGTAGGCTCTCCTAGCACTCCTCACCTGCCTGCAACTCCTACTCTTATATTTCTTAAAAAGCTAGTTATTTCTTCCAACTACCCATCCCTCTGCTGAACCTTTTTGTCATGATTACCATGTTCTTCTCCCTCCTGACGTTTCTTCCTGTCTTCTCTTATTTTCCCTCATTTGTCAAACACTCTTCTCTGTCTTCCACCTGGTGCCTTACCCATCAGTATCAATACAAAAACCATCTTCCCTCCTTTCAGCTCATCCTCACAACCCCTAATGCTCCTTCCCCTACCATCCTTGACCCTCACCCTATGTTTCTGTGCTCCAAACATCTGTAAGTAGAATTGTCTGCAGGAATGTGAATAAACTCTCCCCAAGCCCCAGACAGCCTCCTCGAAGCCATATTATGAAAATTTCTCCCTGACCTCTGCAAACTCCCTCTCCCAACCTTCCTTTTTTTTCCTCCCCCTTCTCTTTTCAGGACTAGTGATAAATAAACAAAAGGGAATAGGAACGAGTCCACCAGGAGGTCCAGCTCAGCATCCACCCCCTCCTTCTGGGCCCTGACATTTGACAGGTCCATTAGAAACAAAGACACTCAGGGGTAGAAGTGGGGGAAGAAACAAGGATGAGGAAAGAAGTAGGTAGAATAAATAGAATGACTCAAGAAACTAGATAATTTTAGGGTGCCTAAAGGAGAGGCATGGAGATGGAGAAAGTAAACAATGTAGAAAGCTAGAGATGAAAGGAATGATGGGAGGAAGGGAAGTGGGGGGAGGAAAGAGCCAGCAATGGGTGTTTCCCTCCTGCTGAAATATGACATTTCAGAAGCTGCTGGAGCTCCAAAGGAAGTGAAGAAGAAATGGAAGCTAGTGGGGAGCCAGGGCAGAGGGGACACAGACAGGAGGCATAGGATACTGGGGAGGGTGAAATGGAGGGGCATTTCCAAGGAAATAAAGAAGACCTCCTAGAGTCTGCTCACTTCCCACAGAGGCCTGACATTTGGAACACTGTGGGAAGTTGGAGAAGGGGGAGTCAGGGGAGGCTGACAGAGTCTAGAAGAACCAACACTCGCCCAGAACTCTGTTGCCCACCCAACCCCACTACAAAGGGCAGTACTCAACATCTGCTTAATGGCTGTTTTTTGAAGGTTCTTCATCCCTCCCACTTTGGCATCTTTTGTATCTTTACCATTCTCAGGTCTCACCTTCCTGCACTCTCCCAGCATCTGTTACTCCAGATCCTGCCCCCAGCTTCTCCCAAGGCCCCTCAGTGCCCCTCCCTTTTCAGTCTGAAGAGGTCAATAGGAACAACAAGGACATAGAAGAACATATAAGATATATATATAATCAGCAACATATGCTACCTAGATGTCTCTTTTGTGTCCTCATCCCTTCCTTACGTTTTCTTACATCCTTTTCCCCCTTCCACACCCAATGCATTACTGCAGATTTTCTCCACCATGTGATTTTCACCCCCTCCCCAATACACTTCTATTCTCCTCCCTCTCCTCTGCTCTTGCAAGGATCCAGATTTGCAGTCAGGAAACAACACATTCCAGTTTGTCTGCCTTTCCACCTCATTCTTGCTGCCTCTGCTATTTTTTCCTCCATCTCCCTTCTCTCGGGTCCCCCATCTGCTCTCCAACACCTCCAGGGATTCACCTGTCATCGTGGATGAGTCTGAGCTCACACACAGGGATCGCAAAGCTCCCTATGATCCCCTCTCATAAAGCTTGCACACATCCCCCATCTCTCTTCCTATATTCCCACCCACCATAGCCAATTATCACTCTTGCTCTCCCAAAGCTTGACCCTTCCTCCCTGTTCTGGCCCTGTATTTCTCATCCTTCCTCTCCTACCCTGTGCCCTATTGCTCTTCCCATTCACATCCTGGGGTTAGCTACATAGGCACCCACCAGGGCAAGAGTTTTATTGGTAAAAAATGCAGATCCTTGGGACTCATCCCTAACCAAGAAATTAGAAACTGTATATTTAACAAACTCCTCTGGTGATTCTTATGTACACTGAAGTTTGAGAATCACTGAGAAAGTGTCAGAAGGTATCTGAAGTTCCCTCTCCAAGTTCCTAACAGTCCTTGTGTTCTCTTCTCCCCAAGGATCCTACCTTCAACCCAACTTCTGCCCCCTCCTCCTTCACACACCTATTTCTAGGTGCAGGTTACTGCTCTAAAGAATGAATATAAATCCTCCCAGGTGTGAAACAGGCAACCCTCACCTCTATACTCTATTCTACTCACCCCCAATCCCTTAAGTCGCTGGGCCACATGTCAAAAAAGATAAATTTGAGTTTCAAATTTTCCTTCCTTCCCTGTGCCACATCTTTCCTACTTCGGAGTAGGGAATAATGGAGAAAAAAAGAATCTTATAGGACCATCTCTTACTACCTGTGGACCCAAATTTTCTTACCTCCCCACCCTTTTTCCTCACCTCCCTAACCCTACATCTCATTTCCCTTCTCACATCTTAGAGGCCACAATATTGTAAAAAATATAAATTCAAGATGCAAGTTCCACAGGATGCTCCAGGATCTTTCACTATCCCCACTCCTCCTCACCCCCTCCTGCACTGCCATTCCTCACTGTTCTCTTTCTGCTCTCTGCATCCTGATTCCTCTCCATCCCTATGCTATTGGGGGGGCTCCCACGTGGGTCTCATCCAATTCATTTTCCCACTGTCTCTGCCCATCTCTTGACCATTAGCCTTCCCCAACTACAATATTCTATAGAGTCCTACAATCCAGGAATCCTCCACAGGGTTGGGGATAGAGGGATGAGAAGGAGTCAGGCAGGGCTCACAGCTACCTTGCTGTTTGTTGTGATAAACTAGAGCACTCAAGTCCCTCAAAATGTTCCTCAGTAGTCCCTATTCCTTCTAGCTCCAACCAGATGCCAAGATTTACCTTGTTACCATGGTTAATGTAAACCCCTGACCCAGCTCCCCATCTCTGACATTCCTTCCATCCCCCAACCCATCCCAGGGTTAGTTTACTCCCCAGAGGATCAGGATCAACTTGTGCCCTAAATCTATTACCAGTTCCCTCAACCCCAGGCACGTCCATGGGTCTCTGAGAGCAGAAGGGTCTGCCTTGCAACATGATTAACCATCCAGAACCCCTTAAACCCTCATCCTGAACCTCCAGCTCCTGTGCCTCTCCCCAAGCTCCCGCACTCCCAGCCCTTCTCCTGCTAGTCACACATAGGAGGGGTCTGCCTCAAAATTCCCGAAGTGACTAAGACTGAGATGGCTCAGACTGAGATGGCGTGCAGCGAGCTCCCCAAGCCCCCTCCTCCCACCCACTCCCATGTCCGGGGCTACCTTGCTGTCGTGGTGGATGAGCTTAAGCTCATAGTCCGGCAGGATGTCCCTGCGGCTATTCACGTCCTCCAGCGCCATCTCCACCGCGGGCTGGCAGGCCTGGCCCCCTGGCCAGCCCCCACTCATGGGAAACAGCGCCCCGATGTACACTGCGCGCCGTTCTGAGGAGGGGTGCGGGGGGACCCGCGGGTGAGGCCGCGGGAGATGGGGGGAGTGGGAGGCCCACACCACCGGAACCACCCCTGCCGCCATCACTGCCAGGAGTGGTAGTGGCCACCCCACCCGGGAAGAGGAGGCCCCCGGACCCATGGCGGGGAGCGGGAGGTAGCTGCTTGGGGAGGGGGGAGCTCAGGGAGGACACTTGTCCTGGGGAGGGCTGCTGAGGGGATGTTGAGGAGGGGCCTCCATCCCTAGTTCTGCAGGGCAGAGGGGATTAGGGCCTCGGGGAAGCAGGGACGGTTGACTTCCTACGGCCCCCACCACAGCTCTAGCCACCTCCGCAGCCAGCAACCGCAGACTCTCCTCACTGACTGACCCACCGACCGAGGGGAGGAGAAGGGAGATGTAGGGCTGGGAGGAGGCTCTGACGTCACGGGCGGCGAGCGGCACAGGGGAGGGGCAGGAGATGAGCAGAGAGGAAGGGGGCGGGGACGGAGGCGAGCGCAGCTGTGGGAAGGACAGAGGGGAAGGGAGAGGGAAGCGGGGAGAGACGGAGAACGCACGACCCCCGGGGGCGGGAAAAGGAATGGACAGGAAGAGAGGAGTCCCACCTAAGGGGACATCAGGGAAAGGAGAAATGAGGGGAACGGGCGTGTCAGAAGGGAGGGGTGGGCGGAGGGAGCCGCAAGAGGCTAAAGCACTGAGGAGCAAGGGATGGAGAAGGACAGGACAGGAGTGGAACTCGAGAAGAAAGGAACTGGCTTCTGAGAGTCTGAGTGGGGCTGTGAATAGGTGGGGTGAAGAACTGACGATTGCGAGGGAGAGGGCGTTGGGAACGGTTTTGGAAAGAGATAGTTGGGTAGAGAAGGGGAGGTGCAAAGGGGAGTGATGGGGATAAAGATACGCAACAAGGGCCTGGGTAGACAAAAGTGAAAGGGTGATGGGCAAAGGAGCTGAGATCATATAGAAGGGAAAGGATAGAGGGAAGAAAAGGATATGGGGAGATGCTGAAGTAAGGTGAGGCTTGGCCAGGGGTGAGATGGGTAAGATGAGCTGATGCGAGTGGTCAGGTGAAATCCTAGGGACTGGGCAAGCAGGAATATGTTCCAGAGAGGGTCGGAAGGAACCCCACAGGGAAAAACAAAGCGGAAGCTCAGAGTCTCCCAGCACCCTGCCGCCCCCTGCTGGGGCTCTGGCCTTTGGCAAAAGCAGAGGATGGGAGAAGGCGGAGCCAAGGGAAGTACAGCCAAGCGGGGAGATGGGAGGGACCGCGGCCTCACAGAAAACCGTGACTGGAGGCAGGAAACAGGTAGGGAAAGAAGAGGCCGGCTGCAAACTGCGATGGGTGGGGAAAGGTGGGAGAAGGCCCCCGACCCCATAGCCTTGGGGCAGAATCCCTGGGGGTGGAGGGTGAAGAGTGAAGGGTCAGGGTATAGCAGGGCACGCGGTAAGGGTTTCTCATCTCACCTGAGTGTGGCGTTCGATTCACTGGCAGCAGGAAAGACGGGGATCAGAGAAGAGTTACCACTGGCGCCCAGCTTCCCTGGCCTCATCCCCAGCCCCCTCCCACACCTGTCCATTCCGAAGACCGGGTAGAGCGGAAGCCTGCGTTTCTGAGGGGAGAGTGCCTGGAGATAAGAGCAAGGTGGGGCTGTGGGTCAAGATTTGTTGATTTTTTCATAGGACAACAGAATTTGAGACAGGAGTTGCCTGCAGCTAAGACATGGGCTGATCTTGGTTTTGTGGAGCCTAATTATAAAATTTAGCGGTCTCTCTTTAAGAGGAAACAATTGCAAATTACTACAATTGGTTTTAACCTATTGCTGCTAAAATACCTTACTTATGCAATTTTTACATAAACCTGTGATCCTGTGAATACATTATTATTAGAGAACAGGAAGAGGTCTGTGTAAATGAAGAGTCCCAAAGCTTAAATTTCATTAGCTTCATAGTCAATCCACCCCTTAAATGGGATTCCCAATTTCCAAGATGGAATGATAAACCACAAGCAGTATAATTAAGGGAAAAAGACTCAAGGATCTTGAGTCTACATGAGTAGAGGAAGCATAATGTATATCTGCATCCCAGGAGAGAAGGCTGCAGAGGGAAAATATGGATGCTA
The DNA here is from genome assembly GCA_028627145.1 of Eidolon dupreanum. Classification (NCBI taxonomy): domain Eukaryota; kingdom Metazoa; phylum Chordata; class Mammalia; order Chiroptera; family Pteropodidae; genus Eidolon; species Eidolon dupreanum. Next base: position 82,441,918 of record CM053502.1, read on the forward strand.
GGAAAAGGGGAAATTTGCATAACTAGAAAGCGAATGTAGACGCAAGATGGATTCCCTTGGAAAATAATGGAGGTTGTCTGAGAGACATAGAAGGGGACTTCCCCCTCCCCAATCCATGGGCTGTCCTTAATGCTCTGACAGTTCTGCCCCCAGTTTTAAGCCGTTTTAATTTTTATCCTGATAATTTTCCACCCCAGATATTCTTTCCAATCTTATCAACTTTTCTACCTATGCCATGATTTATTTCTAAGTCTATACAATAATTCAGTTACAATGAATGGAGAGGGATCAATTCTAGGAGAGGATTACGCATGGAAAGTTCTAAGCTTAGAGAAAATGGCCAAGGCTAGAGAAAACTGGAGTACTGAAATCTTAAGAAGGGTGACAGTGGGTGAGACTCATAAAGAAAAAGAGAAAATGCGAGACCCAAGAATTGAGAGCAGGGAAAAGATATAAAAAGAGAAAGGTAAAGGAAGAAAATCCCAACCCAACGTAGGTAATGAGGAAGTTTGAGGTGGGCGAGGGAGGAAAGAATTGGGCTTTCATCTCTGCATCCCCAAAGCCCCCCAATTCTGTATACCACCCATCCTTTCCCACCATCCATTTCCAGCCCACACCCGTCCTCTTATCAGCTGCATGAAGGCAGCTATTCCCCTCACCCTGGCAGTGGGGCTTGGGGGTGCTCCACTGGCCCTGATTACAGACGCTACGGGAGCCGCCCACCAGATGGAAGTCAGGGTCACAACGGAAATCCACCCGGGCTCCATCCAGAGCTGGGAGGTCCCCACCAGTCAGGAACACCTTCCCATTTTCCAGGATCAGATAAGACTTGGAGCAGATTCGGACTGTGGAGAGATCAAAAAACAGAGAGAGGCAGGTTGGAAAAGGCTCAGCTTTGGGTTTGGGCCCACGAGCATCCTACATTGCAGGAAATCAGGTGTAAAAAGGATTGGCCCCTCTATCTTCCAGTCCTCCCTTAGTCCTGGAAGCATACACACATTCTTACAAGAAAATGGGTAAAAGCATTGCCATGTAGGAACCCAAGATGGAGCTATAAGCTCATAAAATGCAATCTCCTCAGTGGGCAGTTCTCTGGCTTTGGGATGTGTGGATGTATGTGACTTTAGATGCACAACCAGATTTGCCTTTCTTATTCTAGTTGGCTTGTACTACTGTTAAACTGGGTTCTGTTTCTTGGGTATGCGGTCTCTGCATTGGAGACAGAGGTATTTGGAAATGTGGTGAAATCATTTTACAATGCTTTTGCATAATCTGCCACTAATAATCATCATAGAGAGTTAACTCACAAGATGAATAATCAGGTTATTTTATCAATGGTCAGTGGCCTAATGAAGGATGAAATGAAATGTGCAAGCTGCTATAACTTTATTGCCTCCAACTATACACATCAAAGTCCCTCCTACATAGTAATCATTCAATAAAAGTATCTGTGAATTTACTGACACTGGATTTAAAGTGCTCATTTGCAAACAATGCTAAATTTGAGGCAGGAAGAGGAATGGTCTTGAAGAAGGGTGGGGCTTTAGGAGGCTACTCACCACAACGGCTGGGTGTGTCCATATCTGTCCAGGAGCCATTTGCCAGGCACTTTCGGACCTTGGGCCCCACCACCTCACGCTCTCCCCGGCACACATACTCAATCTCATAGTCCACGGGCAGGAAGTTGATAGCCTTCACCTGGTCCCGAGTCAGACCCCTGTACCTGATGCCCCCTTCCCAGGGCGGGTGTATAATCTGGCAACCTGAGGGGTGAGTTGAGAAGGAGTAAAGAATGGTCGGGAAAAAAAAGGAAACAGCAGAGTCAGCAGTTGGAGGCAGGAGAGCCAGGGTGTAGTTAATGGGCAGGTAGAGGACAGAAGGGAGGGGATGGGATGGGATGCTAAAGGGTGGGAGCAAGGATGGGTACAGAACTCTGCCGAAGGACAGAGTAATGAGCCAGGGTTAAGGCTAATGAGAGAGCCCACAAGTCAGGAGGGAAGGATGCTGGTTGGGGGTAAGGAGAAAAGTAATTAAATAGTGAAGGAGTGTGATGTGTAAGGAAGGCTAAAAGAGGATATTTGAGTTGAATTAGGGTGAGATGAGATGACGATCTTATAAGGCTATCTGGGCAGAAACATAGAACCAAGGACAGACAGAACTGGGGTAGTAATGCGAGACCAGGAAAGGGGTGGAACTGAGGACATAACCCAGGGTCACAGAAAGGTGGCCTAGTGTAATGTGGGGCAGAGAAAAAAGGGTGTTGGGTAATAGTGTGGGTTGATAGAAAGGCAGTCAGGAGTAGTAAAGTGGAGCCAAGACTGGGTTGCCAGGCCACGATGTTATGGGTGACAGGATAGTAATGAAGACCAGGAAAGGGAGAGTGGGGTTGGGGGGAGGCCCGAGGTCGCCGGAGAAGGATGCACCTTCCGAAGTGGTGTTAGGGGTCTGCGCCCCGCCTGCGGCCGGAGGGCGGAGGAAGAGCGGAACCAGCAGCAGCAGCAGCAGCAGCAGCATCTGAGTGAGAGGCGGCGGTGAGGACCGGAGGGAGCCCCACGGGCACTGCATGGACACGGGAAGCGACCCGGCCTCCCTCCTAGCCTCCGACCCCACTCAGCCTGAGGACAAGGAGAGCGCCCCACCAAGGAGGCGGGGGCGGAGCCCGGCGCGGGGGGGGGAGGAGGAGAAAAAGCCTGTCCCCACCCTCCTCCTCGCCTCCCCCCCCACCCTCCCGGGACTCCACCTCTCACCACCTCCTCTCCCCCGGCCCCCGCGGCTAGCCGGAGCCCGGCTTACCCACGCTCCGGATTCCTTCCTCGCCGTTCCTTCTCTCCCCCAGCCCCTGTATTCCAGCCTCTGCCCTCCCCTGCGCACCCCTCTTCGAGCCCTACTTCCCCCGGGCCTTGGCTCTTACCTCGGCGCGCCGGCCCAGCTCCCTGGCTCTCCCTGGCCTCAAGGCCCCAGGCCCGACCGCTCCTCCCTCTCCCCACTCCTTTCTCTTCCACCTTTCCCTTCCTCCCGACCCTCCTCCCCTCGAATCTGGGCTCCTGCCCAGCCAGGGTCTCTGCCAGCTCTCTCGCTTCCCTCGACCCCACTCCCGTCTCTCCTTCCCCCGGGCGGCGGAGGCCGCGGGATCGGGGAGCCGGGAGCGAAGGAGGCGGCGCCGGGGACCCGGGAAAGCTCCTGGGCGGAGGGAAGAAGGAGGGTGCAAGAGAAGACAGGGCAGGGGAAAGAGAAGGGGAGACGAGCAGTGGGCCCCTCCCACCACCGGAGCCCCGGGAGCCGCCCCGGATTCGGGCCCCGCCCTGGACCGCCCACAGCGCCGGGGGGCGGGCGGCGGCGGAGAGCAGAGCTGAGGGCTATCGGAGAGTGAGACGCTGGTGCTCACGTGCGTGCGGCGGGGACCGGAGGTCAAGCCTACTGGAAGCTGGGGTGCGGGCGAGCAAACTCGAGCCTAATTTGGGCAGAGAGACTGGCGCTGAGACAGGGAATCTGGGATGCAGGTGGGAGAAGGCGGTTGCACAAAGAGAAGGCAGCTCTGGATCTGGGTGAGAGGAGAGAAGCAGAGGTCAAAGGCCTGGAGGAGAAGCAGACCGGTGGGAGAGAAAGGAGAAACCAGGGTCAGAGAGCGGAGGTGCGAGCAAGAGAGGGGGTGAAGGCCTGGAGCCACCTAAGCACAACAAGAGTTGGATGGGAACAACAGAGATAGGAGACCAGAGCTGCTTCACGAGTCCAGCAGCTATTGCTACTCCCCTGCTCCGGGAAGGGAACGAGGAGAGAGGTTTGGAAGCAAGAGGTGAAGGGACCATCAAAGAGAGAAATTGAAATAGTAAGAGGAGGTGGGAAAAAGAGACAAATGAGCCTCCAAGTGAGCGGGAGCTAGCATTATACCTTCTATACTCCCAACAGGGCCTGGCAATCAATATTTCTTGACTAAGGGAGAACTGGAAGCTCTAGCGACAGTGGGGGAAGTGCAGGCCTCCTGACAATTCTATAGGCTCCTGGCTATTGTCTGGTTGTGGAGGGTGTGTGTGTGTGTGTGTGTGTGTGTGTGTGTGTGTGTGTGTTTCATGGGAGAGGCAACATAAGGCTCTTTCTACAGGGAGGAAGAAAGGAGGGAGATGGGGACTTGTTTCTGGCTAGTCTTGGGAAAAAGGAAAAACCAGATCCTGCGAGACTGATTAGAACTGAGGTTCTGGATCCTCAACCTTCTTTATAACAAATGTTTTGGAATGCTGATTTGAAATTCATACATAATGTAACCTACCTACATACATATGACTTAAAAAACAAACATGCTTCCTTGTTTGTAACATAAAGTGAAAAAAAATAATCTGTAGTAAAATAACATAAACAATATTTTGATGTAAGTGTAGAGACCTGACTGTAGTAGAAGTCATGATGAAGTAGGCAGATGCTTGTACTTATCCACAGAATCACAGGGATGGAACTGCTACAAACACAGACTAATACAGGTGCTAAGTTGGAGGTATGTGACTCACATACCTCCAGCATGTTGCCATGCTTTAACGAAATATTGAACAACTCTCCCAGCAAAGTTAATCTCTAAATTTACACGGAACTGTAATTGCATTCCTAGAAAGTTCATTGTATATTAAAACCGTTTTTTTAAACTGTTCTAGACTCAGATAATTAAACACAGGTTTCACCTACATGAATGTCCTAGGGGACATTTAAGAATCTGGATGAGGGACAATTCTTCATTGTGCAGGCTGTGCTTTGAAGAACATCTTATACCCCGCCCTACCCATAGATGCCAACTGTGCCCCCCTCAATCATTGTAATTACAAAAGGAAAGCCCACACATTTTCAAAATGTTCCCTCAGGACTAATTGAGAATAACTGAGCTAGAAAATGGGCAGGAGTAGAGAGTGGGGCAGGATTTCTAACCACTCAAAATGATAGCCACCCCTCCTCCAAGTGGCCTGTCCGCTCAGCAGGGCAGAATCAAAATATGTGGGTGTTGACTAAAACACAGTTATTGACACTGGGAAAATGTATGATTGAGAAGTTTTCAAGACTACTTCGTAAAGAAAAGTTTCCTGGCTCTGTGCCCTATCTACAGGCTGGTTCAACTGTCTGGCTGGTGAGATGCCACCCCTCTGTGCTCCTGTGTGGTCCTGGCATGGCTGAGTACCCAGAAGACAATCTCCCCAGGCCCAGCAGGGCCTTTCTGTAGGAAAATATCTGAGTAGGTGTTCTCTAGGTCCTTATCTAGTTTTTTATTCTGGCAACTTGTCTCTGGCTTCCCTGAAGCCCTGCCTGAAAAGAGGGGAATGGAAGGAGTCTGATTCCATGGAACTGAAAATTATTTTGGTGATATTCATTACCACACTGCTGATGCTAAATCAGAAAGGGAAACAACCTAAAATCACACATACTGATTCAGTAAACTGGAATGTATCCATTCAAAGGAATAGTTATGAAAACATGTTTAAAAGAGTATCTTCCAATGACATTAACATTGAAAAAAATGAGAATTTGAGAAAAAAAGGATATAAAATTTGTACCACTGTTAAAAGCTAGAATAAAGTACATCAAAATGTTTATAGGATTGCCTTTGGGGCCATGAATTATTGGGCAACTTTTTTTTTGTCTTATTTGTTCAATTTTTGTCCACATGTTTTACAAATGTTACCATTACAACCACTTTTTTAAAGTTAAAAAAAAAAAAACTCCCAAAGCACATTGAAACAATTTAGCCAACATCTGTTATTCATTTGGGCAAACATATTTGAGGATGTGGACAGAAGCTCCAATCATTCACTATACACACTGGTTACCTTTCTCTACCAGTAGGTACAACTTCCTCCTCTCACCTTTTCATCATCCAATGTCACTTGCCAGATTCCTGGCCCTTACATTCCTGAGGACATTAATTGAGGTCTTTTCTCCACCACTGCTTGAATATCCTAACCCTACCCTCCCCACAGTCAATCCACTTCCTTCTTTACCTTAACACACAAAACCTCTCTGGGAAGGGCCCTGAACTTAATCCCTTGCTTCGTCCCTCACCCCTGTATTTGTGTGACACCACCCACTTTTGCAGTTTTTGACTGTTTTTCATATAGACGAAGAGGTCCCTACTCACATTCCCTGAGAATTACCTTCTTGTTCATTTTATTCCCCATGTTCCTGCTCCTTTCTTCTTTTCTACTTTATCGTCTACCAATCCTGAGAGTATAGGGCCCAGAACTTAACACCCTACAAGCCCTGAAAACATGAACCAAAGTAGCTCAATTTATTGATAATCTGCTAAATGCTAGTTGTTTTCAGAGGCTATCTAATTTAATTCTCACACAGCCATGCAAAGGAGATATTAATATTAATGTCCTGATTTTAGAGCCCAATAAACTGATTTAAAGAAAGCAAGAAGCAAATCAAAGTTCACCCACTTATAAAATTGACAGGGTCAGTATTTGAGTTCAAGTCTATTAGTTCATTTCCAAATTCTTTCTACTGCATTCAGAAACTTGGTTTCAAGGCACTCCTCTCACCCAGCTCCCACCCCAATTCTTTATCAAAGGTCAGACTGTATTTCTGTCTCCTTTTACGGAAGGATACTCCTGTCCTCTTATGTTGGGGTAAAAGTCTTGTCTTCAGGAAGGATTTTCTGTTTTATACAGTTCTTGCTGTTTAGGAAAATGTATGGAACAAAGGTTTAAAAATTAAACATGAAATTATTTACATGTTAGGCTTTGCTCTGGCTTTTTAATGAGAGCTTGAATATCACTAAGACTTTCCTGTTTGACCCTTCCCTCATTTTCTATTTTTGTGTTCTCGCTCTTTCCTTTCTTGATAGGAGTAGGCACTCAGAATCACTGAGCCAAAAGAAGGTAGAGGGATGAGGGAAAGAAAATCTTTCACAAGTCCCCTTAAGTGCTCCCCACACACAATTCTAGTTTGGTTGTACATTCTTGGCACTTCTGGCCTTGGTTCTTTGTGCCAGGAAGAGGGAACAGGAAAATTACAAAGCTATTTCTATTATTCCTTTCCAAGCATATACAGGGGAATCCAGTCTGGAATTCACAAAACTTCAATGAAATAAAAAAGCCACATCGTAAAGGCCTGCTCCAATGCCTATCTTCCCTGCCCACAAGGTGCTCGAGGCGTGAGGAACGCTGTCTCACAGGTGCTCAGGGCCAATAACCAGATTATGGAATTGACACTACGAGTTGCCTCTATAAATATTTTCTCGAAAAGTGAGCCCTTGTATAATAAATGAATAAACGCAATGTAGTGAAATGCTATGTTAACGTGAGCAACAAAAAAGGAAATAGCTTGTTTGTCCCTTCTTCTAAAGGGAATATGAGGTTAACAGATTTAGATAAGATTCAGTTCTCACAAACAAATTTAGTGAGTTTTCTATTCCTGAAACTACAAAATATTTGGATTTTAAAGAATTTCAAACTACTATTATGTTCAATTAAATATATAATTAAGTGTATACCAGGCATGAACATCTATACATAATTATTCATACCAATATGAAAAGCTCATGCATCATAATGTGTGTACCAATTGGTTGGTAGGGTTTTTGTTCATTTTGCTGCAACAGATTTCTCGTCTACTATGTCAAATTCAGTTACTTATAATGATTGTTCATTTATTCAAAGCACACTAGCACACTATCCAAATAATACTTAGAGTAAAAAGACATATCACCCAGGTCTTTCTATTAGAAACTACAGAAAGCTGAAAGCTCCATTATGTGATATATGTACCTCCGGAGGTCTAATGCCTATAATAGGCACAAATCTGTTTCTACAGTAAAATGCATGACTATTAACATTAGGTGGAATAAATAAATACCATACATAGTTTCATATCTGATTTTGCCACAAAAATGAATACAAGTGAGGCCAGAATTGCCACCAAATGAGTTAGAAACAAAATTTTTGGTTTTCAGAGCATTGTGGATTTCGGAATTACAGAATAGTATGTATGGTACTGAAGGTATAAACATGAGAAAATATTTACATATAGATGTTCTAGAAGTCAAATGAACAAATCTGAGGTAACAGACTAGAAATGCTATTCATGGGAATACCATAAAAAACCCCAGTTGGGATCCCCATAAAGGCCCTGTATGGAAGCCATGCCCCTATTACAGTGAGTGGACCAGATGAGTCCTGCCCTGGTCCAGCAACCTGTATGTCTCATTGTGATCCAACAAAAGGGAAAACCTAGAACAGACGGGAAGCAAGCTCTGCTTTAGCAATCTAGAGTCAACACTCATCTCCTGAGTTTTAACTCTTTCTTCTCTTTCTTTCCCAGTCATCACTCTGAAATTCTAAGAGCCAACATGACTCACACCTTTAGATGCTTTCAGTATTTCTTTCACTTAGATCACCACAGAAATATAAGACCTTATTGGTGCATAATTTACAAAGAACTAACATTATCTCTCTTAATGCTTTCAACTATTTTTGTGTAGCAATATCTCCATTTGTCAGATAAGAAAACTACAACTCAGAAAGTTTAAACGAACTGCCCAAGGTCACAGCAAATAAATAACAGAGCCAGGTCTCAAACCCAGGTCTCAGGTCCTCCTTCCTCTCACTCACAGCACTCTAGCCATGCTGGCCTGATTGCATTCTTTAAACTTGCTCAAATACTTACAACTCAGGGACCAAGCACACCTGGCCCCCTCTGCCTAAGTGTGTCCTCCTTGGCCTCCCCACCCCATGCCACCTTCACCTCATTAATAGCTTAAGTGTCACCTCCTCAGGGAAGCCTTATCTGAATTCCTTAAACTAACCTAGACACCACCCCCCCACACATCCCATCCCCACCGCCACCTCACCGTGCTGGTCATTCTCATATCACATTATATTCATCATTGAAAGCACTTAGCTCAGTGGTAATTAAAAAATTATGGAATCATTTATTTAATATGTCTTCCTGAGCAGAACTTTAGCAACATGAGGTCAGAGCCCCTAAGTACAGGGCTCATTGTATCCCCACTATAAGAGCTGCACAGTGCCTGCCACCTGGTTAGAAGCTTAATAAAATGTCCGCAAAAACATCTTTTGACTCGAAGATCAGTTGTCACTGAACTGTACAGAATCATCACACCACTTCCTGAGCCTATTAACTTCTTGATGGTCTGTTGTTTGTCAAAGACCTAGATATTGGTGAAATGGGATGCTCTCTTCCATGGGCCATACTCATGACACATTCTCCACACATTTAAGTCCTTCCATCCTGTGAATTACAAGATCATAATAATAACATTTATCTTACTATAACCAGTTTGGGGCAGTATGCTTTACTTATCCCTTTCACTCCTTATAACATTCTCTGACATATTTTTATTTCCATTTCATAAATAGGGAAACTGAAACTCAAATGAATTTAATAATTTGTCCAATGTCTCACATGTAATAAGCCAAAATGAGAACATTTGTTTATCTGACTCCAAAGCCTCTGTTCAGTCTGATAATCAGCTGCTGGGAAGCAGTCCCCAGGCATCTATGGGTCTGTCCCCCTGGAGTCCTCTGCTTGTCAGCATTGCTGTTGTAGATAAAACCACAGGAGTACTCAACTACATGGGTAAGATTTCTGTTAGGAGTAGATTCACCCTGGCTTAGGGCAGGAGGCTCTAGGAGGACTTTTCCAGTGTTTATCAAGACATTCCCTTTTAGCAATGTCTATACTCACTTGCCTTATTTGTAGGTATTATTATTTTGCAGTCTATGGTATGCTCAGTACCTCTCCCTTACTACAAATATTTCATGATTGTTTCTGGTATTACATTTTTCATTGTTCGTGGATGTATGGCCATTTATAAAAGATGCTGGGAGTCAGAGGAAATCACCACTATCCAACTAGAAGAATTATCAGGGCATATAATTAACCAGGATCAAATTGAGACTTTAGCAAAAGAGGAACCAATAGACACCAACTCAGTATGATCTTTTAGTAAACCTGGGCGTCTTTGGGCCTTTGGGTCTTTTTAAAGTCTTTTGAATATTTTTAAATAAAAATATAAATTCTGGCTTAGAAAAAAAAAAAGCAGCCTTTAGCTTTAGCAAACTGAAGTTTCCTGTGCAGCATTAGGCCTACCAGGACCTCTTCACCTCCCACCTCCTGTGAGTCCTCTACTGGCATTACAGGTAAAATTTCTGGTGCATGCTCAAGTTCTCATTCATATGACAGCACTAATGGTGGTCCAAGTCAGACTACTAGTACAGAAAAATGTTATTGGGAAGGCAGTTAGCTGCGATTCCTGCCTCTTTTAAGAAAGTGCCCTTCCAAACATCAGCTTCCTTGGTCTTGCCCCAAGATCCTATTATGAAAGTGGAACAAACATGGAGAATTTCCAACGGTGTCTGAAACGAACTTTCATTCTGTCTGGATAATGACAACAAGTAGGATGGGGGTGGGGATGTAAAAAGAGAAGAAGGAGACTGAGACTCAATGGGCATTTTAAGAAAGGACTGGTGAATCTGTAGTTCCTGGTTGCTGTCAAGCAGGCAGCAGACAAAACAAGGTGTCTTCTTTCATCTTCCTCCTGCTCTTCCTCTCCTAAAACCAATGCTCTGCTTGAAGTCTCCTTCCCTTTGCCCAACCCAAGTGAAGCCGTAGTGGGGAAAGTATAAAATAGAAGGAGGAATGTACCAAACAAGTATCTTTGAATTTTTTAGTTTCTTACCAATATTTTACTAAAAGAATTTGAGATAATGTAGCTTCTAACTCCAGGAGCCTATGACAGAAGAGTACATAGTAAACTAGCTATTAATATGGAAGGAGATGGATGAACTTGTAAGGGAGGAGGATGAAAAAGCTCAAGATAGAGGCACAACTAAAATGGGCCTACCACCATTCTTCTTGATTTTAACTCCTGAGTAATCTCCTCTAGGCACTGAGGGCAAACTCCAACTTATAATAAAACGTCTAAGTATAAAATTAAGCCTGCATATCTTTGCCCTCAACTGCAGCAGACCCCTGGAAAAGAATGCCAGTCTGGTAACCTAGAGTCCAGTGATCACCTGACCGACCTTGGGCCCCTTGCAACCACTTTGGTCGCAATTTCATCATCTGCAAAAGGGAATAAAACCATTTGATCTGCCTACGTCCCATATTATGTGAAGAAAAAATATAATTATAGAAATCATTTTGAGGTTAAAAACTCCACATGAATGCAAATTAGTATTTCCTCCATCAATTGCCACCAAGTTCTTAAATGTGAGTTCGTTGATAGGTTAATACTTCAGTAAGTATAAACTCTGTACAACTTTGGCAAATGACTGTGGTATGTTGTCCACTAAGTAGTCTCACCTGGCAGATTCTTGCAGAACTTCACCCATCCCATGACCCTCCCCTGCTTGCTCTTGTGTCCAAGGTCAGAGCAGTAACTTCATTTGACCATTAGATGGCACTAGTCACAAAGAGAGTTTAAATCCCTTCAGAAATTGAGGATTTTTACCAACTAAAGCGCTTTTCCAGATTTGTTTGTTTTATAACTTTTTAAAAAATCGTTATTATAAAGGCCATACGCACTGTGAAAACGAAGCAAACGGTATACGGCATAAAAAAGAAAGCTCCATTTCTGGTATGCCTCATGGCAGTTTCCTAGCCCTGATTTGAATACAATAGTGTGTAGCCCTGATTAACCTGTTAAGCACGAAGGTATGCTGGGCTCCTTGAAATCACTATATTGTCTCAAGGCTGCCCCAGAAGAATAACCACACCAACACAAAGCCCTGTACCCACACTATCTCACCCTGCCCCTACACAGACATATTTCCACATTCAACTCTACTCTTACCAATTTTAAAACCCCAGGCTGTTTTATAGCTTACTGGTACCTTACAAACTTCTTGTCCTTCTCTGAGGTAACATCATTAACATACCAATTGAGCCGGTTGAACTTTTGTGGGGTAAGTCAATAACTGAATCAACAGTTTCAAGAAGCATATTAAAAACTTCACAGCCAAATATATTAACATAATAGTTTTTCCCCATCCACAACATTTTTTTCTGAGATAAAACTATAACTACATATGTCTTCTTAATCTGGTGACTTGGCAACATTGACCATTAAGAATGCTGCTGAGAACCAAGGGCAAATGGCAACCAAAACATGCCGTTTGGCAAAATGGCTGTCATAAAGTTCATTCAACAAGAAAGAATAAGTTTGATTCACTTTGGGCTCAATTTTTTTTAAATTAGACTTTAGTTTCCTCCTTCAGGATTCAGAGGATCCTTGAACAGCCTGGGGCCATAGGTTCAGAAGCACCATCGTTCCCTGGCAAATACATGTGGCATATGCCACTGGTGGGAAACTTCCCTGGAGCAAGAGGGAAGAAGACATGACACAGAGAGAAAGACTTGGGTCCCAGCTTGTGACAGTCTCGTTTTAAGAGTGGGAACTTTTCAAGTGAGCCAACTAAGTAAGTCAGCTACAGGGAAGAAATATCTTTAGATGCCAGAAGTCGTCCTACTTGCTTAGGTGTGGTTTTAGGAGATGTATTATATAAGATATAAAAAAGGCCAATGTCTGCTTCTGTCAACTGCTTACTTGTTTGATGTAGTTTTAGGCTCTATAAGCTGCTTCTCTTAGGACATGTAAGAGTGAAGACTTTCCAGTAAATCAGTCACAGGGAGGTGATATCTGCAGGCATTACAGCCTCCAGGAAGAGCAATAAACCAGAGGTGTTATCTCTAGGCACCAACTCCCAGAAAGGGTACAACATTCCAGGATACAGATAACAAGACTGTCTGCTAGACTATGTTTGATCTAGCAGTTCCACGGATACATTTATCTTTGTGAAGTACATTAACGGCAAACTTCTGCTTTTTGTAACTTTCTTGCTTTCTTTGTTCTAGGATGTAGTCAGAAGCTTTATAAACTGCTTCAAACAAAGACCCCAGCACTGATTTCCTCTAGTCCCGCGTGGTAGAGAGTCAGTCGCTGACCAGCTAATAAAGGCTCATAATTAACCTCAATTGGCTCTGTGGGTCTTAGATTTGATCGCGCCACAACACTTGGAAGCTGTAGAAGTGGCCATGGAGGATAACTATAAAAGAAGTAAAAGGTGAGAAGAGAAAAGAAGACACTAGTTCCAAATAACTCAACTTGTGGGTTACTGAAATGCAACCAAAGCCAGCAATGAAAGCCATTTTATCATGGGTCGTCCCTTTCCCTCAAGATAGCTCTCTCTAGGCCAGCAAACACCTGAAGTTCCTCATCAGGACACAAAGCCCTTAATACAGAATTCCAGATCAAAAGTCAAAAATCCTAATCTCTGAGCTGACAACTTGGTGTGATCAAACAAAAGCGTAAATGTTGACCTCGAGGGATTAGAATGCAAGAAAGTGCTTGAGAGGTGACCCCAGGGCCTAAAACGGAGGGGAACACAAAGGCTGGAGATCTAAAGATAGCGATTCTACTTCTTCACTTATTCTTTTAACAAAATTATTCTATTATATATCCCTCACTCTTCCACACTGAAGAGGATACTAGGAAAATAAAATAAAGTCCTGTCCTCACAGCCTAACTTCCTACGCACAGACCCTGCACAGTAGGTATTATTATGGTTTTTGAGAGCCAGACATAGTCCTAAGCACTTCATGTACCTTATTGCATTTAGTCCTCATGTCAACCTCATGAGGTGGGTGATATAATATCCATTTTATAGTTGAAGAAACTGAGGTTTCTTTAAGCTATCTGTCCAAAGTCCCAGGCCTCCCCACAGGTCAGTAAACTAGAGTCTGACACATGTGGAATGCAGCTAGACTTTGCCTCCGAGCTTCCCATGCTTCTGTATATCCTATTAATGTGAAGATGCAGATCCCCCATATTTTGGAATAGGGTTATTACGAGTCCTGTAAGAGCCCTAGGAATTTTGCATTACATAACTTTCCTTCCATTTAGTTTTATCTGCTAGAAAGAAAAGAAGGAGGAGGAGAAGGGAGGAAGAGGGAAGGGGGAAAGAAGGGGAAGAAGTGAAAGAAAGGGGAGAAGGAAGAGAAGAAAGAGAGAGAGGGAGAGGGAGAAAGGAAAGAAGAAAAGGAGAGGGAGGGAGGAAAAAAAGAAATGAAAAAAAGAAAAGAAAAAGACTGTAATTGCCAGGCTTCCAGGTGATGGGCAAAAGAACAGCTGCCCGGTTTCAAAATGGCCACCACTGCGGTTTCCTACTGACAGAAGGGCCATCACTAGGTGTGTGCTCCCAGGGACCGGGTTAGGTGCCAGGATGGCCACCTGGGTCTTCCTTCTCCTGAGCTATAATCCAAGCTGGACCAAACCAGAGAAACGAGGACAGCAGAGAAAAGCAGGTGACCAACAGCAGCGAGTCTGAAGTGAAAGGGCAAGAAAGGATTTTTCTGTGGGAACTGGCTGTCACTGCACCTCTCGCAGGTCTCTCTCTTTTGCCTCGCTTTTGCTTCACTTTTGCATATATTCAGTCACCGCCCCCAAAGGCTCTTGGCAACCAGTTCTTGGTGGGGAGGCTGTGGAAGTCAGCCTTTGCGGGGCAGACTAGGAGCTCCTCCTGGGCCTTTAACCTAAAGATCCTGCGGGGATGTTGGCGAGAGGTGAAAGTGCCAGGGAAATGGAAAGGAAGAGAGGAAGAGCAGGATAAAAGACGAGAAAGGAAAATGTACACACTTGTACCATCCTACAGCTAGGAAAAAAACCTTAGTGTAACTTCGCCTAATCTCCGTTCAGTGTTGTCTTGAAGGTCCTGGACAGGGAAGCTCACTCCCACAGATCCAGGGGCGGACAGTGCCTATGGAGAGAAGATTTTTCTTTATATCTAACTGAAATCGGCCTGTGAAGGCTTACACTTAATTGTTCTATCCCACCAGGACCTACGGAATAGCTTTAGCTTAATGCCGCTTCCACAGGGAAGTTCATAATATTTTGGTCAGAATCAGCATGAATTCATTCTCACTTCTAGAAGAAGAAGAAAAAAAAAAAGCCTAAGAGCCTGACTCACCTGATTCAGAACAAGCTGAATGGTTTTCTTAATGAGAGATGAAAATATTGGTAAATTTTAGGATAGTAACAATGAAGACAAGAAAATGAAAAAAATAATAGGAAAAATTAAACGTTTGGCAATGCGTCATTGGCTTTATGTTCTCTATATTCTCCTATCTTTTTTCTAGTTTTCTATACTGCGTGTTACTTATATAAATATACCAGTATAAAAGAGCAGCCTCTGGCTTTACTACAACACACATGCTCACATGCTATAAGCACTCATTTTCTGGATATCTGCATCAGATTGATTCAAATTCATGTTCTCATTTCTCCAGCCAATCTGTAGAACATTTTTCAGTTTATCAGTCATTGAATCTTCATGGAATATACAGACAAATTTAAACACAAATACTATGAAAATAGGGCCACACAAGTGGAAAAGAAAATATCCAATTCCTCTTGATATTTATGTCATCAGAGAGAGTTCCAGAAGAAAAATCACTGAATGGCTAAGACAGCATTTTCTGAGTGGTCACTGTGTACCATTCACATGGACTCATTCATGTAATTCTCATCACAAGCCAAATAAAATGCATGTTATTATTCCCCCACTTACAGAAGAGAAAGCTGAGGTACAGTGTGTAGAGGTCAATATTGTAATCATGACAAGTGCCAATTCTGAGGCTAGAAAGCCTGGCTTCAAATACCAGCTCTGCCGCTCCCTAGTGGTATGACCTTGAACAAGTGACTTTGTACAAAGTATACAACTTTGTGCAGGGCACTTTATCAATATTTATTAAAATTACAAATGCACACGTTCTTTGTGCCAACAATTCCACTTGTGCAGAAGGCAGAGTGAACTTCATGGGAGTGTGACCAGAGCAGTCACACAGGGCCCCATGCTTAAAAGGGGACACTGCGTTTGGGTTTTTAATGCTCTTTGTGACCATCTTCAAATTCTTAATAATTTCATCTTTCAATTTGTGTTATGTAAGTGAAGTTCTATGGGACACTAGGACATGTGATAGGGGCTTGGAGCCTAGGCTCTTGCTTCTTACACCTCTCAGCCTCCCCACAACTGGTTTTCAGCTGTCCTCCTCCCAGGAATCATTGCCACCCTCTGTGCCACCCTCCTCCCAGCAGGAACGTAGGTACAGGGAAGGAAACAAGATGGGTCAGGCATACACACCTGTCTTGCCACATTCAAGGGCAGGACCCTAGGCACTTATGAAGGACTGCATTTGCCCCCTAAGTATCACTGTGCCTAAAGAAGTGCAACATTAAATAGCAAAGACAAACAAACAAACAAAAAAGTTACCATGACATTTAGAGAGTGAAAGGAAAAAACTTTTCTCCTGCATTTTGTACAAGGGCCCCCATCATTTCATTTTGTACTGGGCCCCTCAAATTATGTAGCTTGTCCTAGTAGAGTGATATTAATTGCCAAATTATATGTAAGAGCAAAAAGGTTGAAAATAATGGCCTGACACTCATTGACTTGTTCCTCAGGTAACATGTAACTAGAATATAGCTGCAATAAAATTGGAATATCACTTTCATGAAGGCAAGAACTTTGTCTCGCTAAGAGTTTTATAATCAAGGTCTAATAGAAAGCTTGATACATGACATTTGCTGTTAAATATTTATTAATATAAATTATTTGAATACATGTTTATTTCAACCTGGTAAAATA
The DNA here is from genome assembly GCA_028627145.1 of Eidolon dupreanum. Lineage (NCBI taxonomy): Eukaryota > Metazoa > Chordata > Mammalia > Chiroptera > Pteropodidae > Eidolon > Eidolon dupreanum. The sequence goes on from CM053502.1 coordinate 82,458,558, forward strand.
AATATTTAAAAAATTTAAACAATCTAAATAGCTTGGGAAATTAGTTAAATGATACATTCATGCAATAAAATATTGTGTAACTGTATAAAATAACAAGTATATTCTTTAGGCACTGATGTAGAAAGATGTCCAACATGAAGTGTTGTTACCATTTTTTTTAAACAAAAAGTGGAGGAGATGGGAAGTGCTAGTATTAGTCCTTATCTGCAGTGACTTTCTCATGGAGCTCCCTCTAGTGGCATACGTGTGGAAGAATGCAGAGAAAATGTAAATTGGCTCCAGATAGCTGGGAGCGAGTGTTTCAAGTAACGTAATATTTTACCTTTTGGATTTTGGAATGGAAGCAAACGTACAACAAATAAATAAGAATCAAATTTTTAAAGTACATGAGAGCTATATTATATATTAGTGTGGAATTAAACGTTATATAAACAACAAAAGAAGCAGAACAGTATTTCTATTATTTGTATATGATATATACTTTACACATAATCTGGAAAAGCTTATGCAGTACTGTTATTGGGTAACTACCTCAGTAAACTACCATTTGTTTTTTGGTTTTTGGTTTGTTTTTTTTTAGACGAGGCAACCCTTGGTTGACCTCACAGATTGCAAGGACCTTGTCAGCTCATAATCCCGTATTTTTTATTTTTTACGCCTACAGCACCTGGTCTTCCTGGTGGTCTCCTATCCAAGTACTAACCAGGCCTGACCCTGCTTAGCTTCTAGAATCAGACGGGATTGGGCTTGTTCAAGGTGGCATGGCCATAGATGCTACCATTTGTTGAGTTCTTACAGTTTCACATAGAAACAGCATATTAACTAACATACACATTCATCGTTATTTACAGTATGTCACTTTGCATACATGACTGTGTGTCAGACATGGTGAGAGATGCAAATTCAATGAAATTACTGAGGAGTGCAGTGCACTCAAGAAAAAAACTCAAAGATACTTCCAAGATCCCATAAGATATGCTAAACAAAATCAATTTAGTAACTTTTAAAGGCCTAAGGAAATGACCATCTCTGATCACACAGGGTAGTTTCTCCTCTTAGACACATCTACATCATGCCCTATGCATAGCAAAAACTGAATGTTCCTATATGTCAGATATCTGTAAATAGAAACACTGTGGACTTTGGTTTTGGTAGTCCCCTCTTCCTTTCCCTTGTTCACATCACCTTTGCCCAAAGAACAGTCGTCCAAGAGACCCCTTGCCCAGTTTCAAGAATCCACTCCCTTTACAGAGATTTGAAGCAGTTGAGGACATGGAGGTAAATGAGGTCTGCTCTTCAGAAGTGAGTAGTACAGTCATCACAAAGTCCAATTCTGAAGCTAGAAAGCTTGGCTTCAAGTCCTAGTTCTGTTACTCTTTAGTGGTGTGACCTTGAGCAAGTGATTTAACTTTTTTTGTGCCTCACTTTTCTCATCTGTAAAGTAAGAGTGATAATTGTTTAACATTAATTTTACTGTTGTGAGGGTTAAATGAGTTAATACACATAAACTGCTTAGAACAGTGGCACATGGAAGCATTTGGCCAGGTGTTTTTTGCTATTTGTGTTTTGCCACAGATACTTTTCAAAGTAGCCTTGATTGTCTAGCTCCTGACTCTCTCCCCCAACGCTCCATCTCATTCTGGCCTCTCATCCAACTTTTGACAACTGGAATGGTGCTGCATAATTTTAAGCACCATATGACCCCCAAACACTGCCCGGGAAAGCATCTTGTGCATAACCCACCTACCTGAACCTGAACATGCATCATGGAGGAAGAGCACTACAGGACATTTTAGGTTCTAGACCAAGAGCATCCCTACTTCAGAGGAAGTCAGGCATACACACTCGTTCACCTCTCCTGACCTTGACTTTCACCCTCACAGCTCCAGAATATCCAAACGGCTTGTGCCCAAACTCTGGCTGCTTTGCAAGGAGAATGAATAAGCAACTCCCAGACTCATCTACCAGAGTCTGTCCTTTTAGCCCCTGATGCTCATCTCAGACAAAAACAGAAAACATATGTTCCAGTCATACATACATATGTCATATTGCACTACTGAGCATTTGAAATATGGCTGGTGGCAATCAAAGAACTGGATTTTTAATTTTATTAAATTTTAATTCAAATGGCTGCTGTAGCTAGTTATTACTGAATTAGACAACATGGTTGAAATTGTCCGTTCAATCCTTTATTATTATTATTTAATGAGACATCCTTGCTTTAAGATTGGGAAATATATTTTTCGAACTTCGTACTGATGCTAGTCTCATCTTCAGTGATCAGCTGATCTCAGGAGGTAAAGAAAAAAGTCATATTTTCATTCCAGATCTTACTTTCCCCTATGACACTGAGGAAATCATAAAGCGATGCCAAAGCTGGAGGGACATGTCTTGGTTTCTGGCTTTGTCCTTATTGGCTGTGATGACTGACAGCTGCTGACCTTGCTAATAATCCTCTTTCCTCCATGCTTGCCTCTCTAGGCACAAGTGGCATCAACTCCCAATGTTAAACGTAGGGTGGGGGGCACATTCCAAGATGTGCCTCTATGGGATGCAAATTGTTTGAGTTAAAGGCAACCAAGACCCTGTGGGCTCAAGAGAAACTTCTGCCCTCCCCTAAACCACCTAGAGAATTTGAATTAGGGTCATGTCCATAATAACAGATTATCAGAGATAACCTTATTTTTTTACCTATCTATAGGACAGGACAAACTTCTAATTACTGAACATCTGCTCTTCTCCTCATCCTACAATGACCCTTTGAAGCCCCAAGGCACCTCACCTCATCCTTAGCTCAGAATGCCATATATACCTCATTTTAACTTTCTGTTCCTTTCATGCATGTGGGGTCTCTGACTCTCTCACATATGCAGAGTTCCCATACATACATGTGTAATTAAATTTGGTCATTTTTCTCTTGCCAATTTGTCTCACATCTATTTGATTATTAGACCAGCCAGAAGAATCTTGAGGGTAGAAGAAAATTTCTGCTCCCCACTCCGCCAACAAACTCATGACTTACCTAAATGTATTCTTTGGGAGAAAGGAGCTAACTAAGCCCAAGTGACCTACCATACATTCAAACATAAGAAAGGGAGTTTGGATTTGCAGTAGGAGAAAGGGAAGTTAGACATCAAGAAGAATGGCTTGGTAATGACAACTATGAGACAGTAGAAATAGAAAAACAAGTCTAAATGTTCTTTCTTTTTTAAAAGCTGGCAATGATCCCTCTCCTTTGGCTAATATCAGCAAGACAGGGGTTGAAGGAAAAGTACAGATTACATGTATAAGCCTCTTCTTGAGGTTCAATGAGTAAGTGATCTCAATCCCAACTAGTCATATCCTAGAAGTCCCTTCAAAGGCTGGGTTACTGGGAGGGAGTGGGGGAGGAAGGCCCAGTACCAGGCAGCCTCTGCTCCATAGCTCTGAGGGAGTGGGGAAAGCAAACTCTGGTCATTCCCCAGGTCTGTAGCCCTATTGTGTAACTGCCTGGCAAGCATGACGTGGGGCTCTTCCTCTGAGCACAGCTGCAAGCATGGCCAGGAAGAGGCAGGACCTGGGAACACTGCCCTCCCAGATCCTTCCAGGCTTTTTCAGTGGTAGGTGACATGCACCCTGAGGACTTCCACTCGGCCTGACTCTAGTGCAGGGGCTTTCTGTCCCCAGTGAAAGTGGAGATGGCAAGTTTCTTGAGCTCCTTTCTACCCAGCTGTCTCCCCTGCCTCCTCCTTCTCCTCCAGTTGTCTTCCAGTTATGCAGGTAAGACTGATCTTTATTCCTTTCCCAGGGAGACCTTGAGAATAAAAAAGCTAGTTTCTCTGGGCTCACCCCCTTCAATTCATCCTCAAGTTCCTATACAAATTATTTTTCTGAAACACAGATGTGCTGACATTGTTCCCCTCCTCCAAAAACTTCAGTGGCTCCCTACAGCCTTCAGAATAGAACCCTAACTCCATAATCTGACCTTAATTCCAGGCTTTCCTTGAACTCATTCTTACCTATCTTTTTAGCTCTGGTTTCTCATCTATCAAATGGGGATATAATAATAACAACCTCTTGGAGTTGCTGTCAGCATTCAGTAAAATGAGGTACATAACATGGTTATGTAGTGCCTATCCCATAGTAAATCTTGATCAATGTTTGTTGGATTGTAGTATCTTGTCATGTTTGAAAGTTCTGTTCTGCATGATTGGGCACTAGTAAGTTTTTGAAGAAGTGCCCTGTACTCTTGTATTGGGGAGAAATAAAAGAAACGGCAGACAGATTACCAACTTCAAGGAGCTACCTAACGGAGGAGGCCCAATCCCCACACTCCCTCGGAAAACCTTTGCAGGTGTAATGAAGAAACTAGCATTATGGTCTAGTAGCTCAGAGTCTAACTGAGGAGACACATTCCATGTAAAAAAGACTGTGAGCATGTACAGGGCAGTGTCCAGGAGCTGTAGTGAGGAAGTACAGAAGAAAAGAAGAAAAAAACAGAGCCACTTCTGGGGTGCAAGTTCTCAGGGGAGAAGAGTTTGTGAATAGGGTTGGAATAAGGACAGAGAGCTGACAGGAAAGCTCAAGGGAAAATTAACTGCAAGATGCTAGATCATATTCCAGGGTGGGGTCTAAAGGCTGGACTAAAGAATCAGGGATGTGTACAGTTGGCAGAAAGGTGAGCAGCAACCTTTCAAATGATCACATGCCATAATTTTCTGTACAAGTTTCTCACCATATCTCCATAACCAGAAACTTTTTATTTATATAAATATTCAAGAAGAAAAACTGAGCTCTTTCTTGGTTCTAGAATTCCATTTAAATGTTTATTCAAAACTCCATCTAAAATGAGAGTATCTTCTTCCTTTCCTGTTTTGAAGCAGCCCTTCCCATGACAGGCTTCTTTTTCATGGTTCCCTCTGATGCTGTTTCTTTTCTTTGGTGTCTTGGACAGGACAGTTCAGAGTCATAGGACCAGGGCACCCCATCCGGGCTCTGGTGGGGGATGAAGTGGAATTGCCATGTCGCATATTTCCTGGAAGGAATGCTACAGGCATGGAGGTGGGATGGTACCGGCCGCCCTTCTCTCGAGTGGTTCACCTCTACCGAAATGGCAAGGATCAGGATGGAGAGCAGGCACCTGAATATCGGGGCCGGACGGAGTTGCTGAAAGAGACTATTGGTGAGGGGAAGGTGACCCTCAGGATCAGGAATGTAAGGTTCTCAGATGAAGGAGGATTCACCTGCTTCTTCCGAGATCATTCTTACCAAGAGGAGGCAGCAATAGAATTGAAAGTGGAAGGTGAGTAGTGCCATATAATACTGGGTATTATTTGTTGGGTAGCCAAGACCTCCCTTTGAGACTTTAATCATTCTCTTACTTGAGATGAGATCCTTCAACTCAAACGTCTCACTCCTAGGAATCAATTCCATAGAAATATGTACATCGGTACAGAGGCATTTATACATATACTCACAAATGTATGTTGCATCATTATTCAGAATGGGAAAGGACCCAGAATCAAAGTCACTGCCCATGAGTAGGGAAGTGACTGAATAAATGTTGTTATCCATACTAAGAAATTATACAGCTACTAAAAAGATTGTTTTAGGACTATAGCAGATGGCTAGGGGGCATTCCACAAGGTATTGTTGAGTGATAAAAACAAGCTACACAATGTAGAGAACAAAAACAAAACCTTATGTTTCTGAATATTATACACACACACACACACACACACACACACACACACATATGTATATATATATAAAAGAGATCCATAAGAAAGTTAATATGGTTCACTTTGGGGGAAGAGGGAAGAGGAGAGAGGATTAGGTGTGATCCAACCAAAGAAGATAAAAGAAAATATCATAATTATCCATGTGATTATATTTATCCACTCATATAAAAATAATCCAAAATAATCCATTTCTGATTCATTTGTGCTACTAGAGAATATGAATAACCTGAAAGTTAATCAAAGTATCCAAGTAGATTTTTTCCTTCTTGTTTTGCTTTGGAATATCTTTTTATTTATTTGTTGTAAACAAGAAGATCATTCCTAAAGAGTCAAATTGATCAAATCCAATGTGTTTGTGGTGTTTTATTATATGAGAAACATTATTGAAAAATATATTCCTGGTAAACATAGTTGAAGTGAATAAGTAAATCAAATAAATATCTGAATGTAACCATAGAAAGGAAGATTTAACTTCCACCAGTTCCTTTCTCTAGAATTTTGTTTCAGTATGTTTTGTGCAATGGATGACTTTCAAAATTTTGTTTGTTTTATAGCAGGATGGTTAAGATGTGGACAAGGTGAAGTGGATGAAGGGCTTTAAAAGTTAAATGCTGTTTAATTGAAGAACAAAAATGTTCTGAGAGTCCTTTCCCCTTCCCTCCTTCCTTCCTCCCCATCTGCAGCAAAACATCAGACAACCCATCAGACAATCAATCACTTTTGTATCTTGAGGGTGACTGTTACAGTGCTGGGACCAGAAGAGGCATTGTATGCAGGATAACAAAGAGCTATGTCTAAAGACAGATTGCAGGGATATGAAAATAGCTTTGTATGTCACAGAATGTTCTTCATACAGCTGTTTTCATTGGGGAATTTTTACCTGCAAAGAAGTCTGTTAGTGAAGACATCTACAGTTGGCAGAATTTCCTCCTTCCTATTCAGTAATTCCCTAGCTCAATATACTGCCTCCCCAGTATACCCTACCCCAACCACACTGAAGAAAGAAAGAAAGAAAGAAAGAAAGAAAGAAAGAAAGAGAGAGAGAGAGAGAGAGAGAGAGAGAGAGAGAGAGAGAGAGAAAGAAAGAAAGAAAGAAAGAAAGAAAGAAAGAAAGAAAGAAAGAAAGAAAGAAAGAAAGAAAGAAAGAAAGAAAGAAAGAAAGAAAGAAAGGAAGAAAGGTTACCTAAAAATTTTGCCTCAGGAAAGGAAATTTTACTTTGGATTGGCTTCCACACTCCTCTTCCTCCCATCTCATAGTCTGCATGCCTAAGTGTCTATAAAAAGAGTGTTTCACAACTAAACAAGGGACCACCTAGCCTGGGGAGCTGGGGAGCAGAGGCAAATTTAGGACTGAAATGCAGTAACTGTATTATTGCAAGTTTCAGATGTCATTACCTCTCCATCTTCTCTAAAGAGTTTTGCCATCTCCCATTTTTTCCTTGTGATTTTTGTGACTTTATTAGTAGTTGTCTCTAATCCTTTTTATAAACTCTTCATTACAGAACTTTAAAACATACACAAAATACAGAGAATAGTAATAATGAACTTCTAGGTACCCTGCCTGCAACAATTATGGACCAAAAGACAACCTGTTTCAACTGACCCCACTTTTTATCACCCTCCGCAACTGAATTAGTGAGCCAAATCCTAGGCAGCATTATCATTTCATTGCTAAATTCTCAAGAATGTATCATTCAAATATAAGAACACTTTTTAAAATAACCACAATACTATTATGATATCTTTAAAAATTAACAAAAGTTCCTTAATATCATCAATATTGTCATCTCTACTTAACAGGTGAGGCAACTGAGGCTTGGAGAGTTCAAGTCAGCACCTGAGCTGGGATTCAAATCCAGGCTGCCTACCTCATTGATCAGGTTCTTTATGCTGAGCCATGTGGATAGAAGGCCTTATTCATGTGGGAAGAGTAGTAACTGAGTTTCTGGGATGAATTCAAGGGGAGAAAAAAGACCCCAAAATAATTTTGTTCTTCAATTAAACAGCAATATTTGAACAGTCTGCATTCAAATTTTCCTGATTATTTCATAAGTAGATTTTTACAATTGGTTTGTTTGAATTGGATCCAAACAAGATCCACATGTTGCTGTTTGCTCTGTAGTGTTTCCCATGGTCTATATTTTGCTGATTTCGTTCCCATGTTATTTAACACAGTGCTCCATAACCTGTATTTTCTGTAAACTGATAGATTGAAGATGCATGTTCAGATTTAAGTTTGATTTACTTTATCAAGCATGCTTCTGTAGGTGATGCTACATACTTCTTATTATTTTATATTAGAAGGCTCCTGATGTCTATTCTTTTTGATTGTTCAAGTACACAAGGTGTGCAAAATAAAAGGACTAAAGTGTGTACTTGCTAAATCATGTTGCTATAGGTAACTTCTGATAAGAATTTGAAAACAGAGTTTGCTACATTTTCTTCTATGATTACATTTAAACCTAAGAAACCCTCCTGGACCCACTTAATGTTGCTTGCTGTGACTTAGTCCCTACCTTTAATGACAATGTCTTTATCTAGCCTCATAAAGCAGAGAACAAAATGAAAAGGACTTGACCCGCAGCATGGCACATGGGAATTAGGCAGGCAGAGCTTGGGGACACTGGGGAGCAGATTCTATAATGGGAAATAGGTGGGAACCAGACGGTGGAATCCCCTCCCTCATTACCCAACTCATTCCACATTCACTCAGTTACCAAATTCTGTGGATCCTCTTTTCTCAAATGCTCCAGGAAAGGGGTTCTTAACCTTTCTGTGTTATGCACCCCTTTGGTGGACTATTGAAGTCGATGTATCCTTCTTAGAAAGATGTTTTAAATGCATAAAACTTGGTACTGAAATAGTTACCAAAATATTAAAATAACAAGATATGGGGTGGCCCTGATAATTAGTGTAATTTTAAAGTAGTGATGAATATAACTAGTATTTTGAGATTTCTACAACTCAACATGATATGAAAATATTTGTGGTTTTCACTGATGACAAAGTCACAGGTTTTGTTCATATTATTGTGGTGTTTTGCTTACAAATGTAATAGAAACACTAAATTCCAGTTTAAAGATTACTGAAAAGAAATGTGTACTTTTTTCCTATTATGTTCACAGACCCCTTGACTTCCTACATCTCTGCCACTGTCCTGCTTCAGGATCCTGTTGTTTTTTACTTTCACTATTACCATGGCCTCTTAACTGATCTCCCTGGGAGTCTTCTCTAGTCCCTGCACCAGTAAATCAGAGCTTAGTACTCCTCAGCTTGCAGTGTGCAAAAGTACCACCGTGGCCTTGAGGATCAGATCTAAGTCCCTTAGCTGGTTCTCAAAACTCTCCAATAAACAACTTTAAATCCTGTTATTCTAAACCTCTAGCCCCTCTTAGAAACCAGTATTCCTTCAAGGCTATAATCAAGTATCAATTTCTTTATCTTCTTTAAATCTTGGTGATATTTATTTCTTTATTCAATCTGATTTATTGAGCCCAAGCACTGTGCAAGGAGTGGAGGATACAGTGCTGGGCCTGCCGGTTCTGGTTTCAGATCCCTTCTACTGGATCAACCCTGGAGTGCTGGTTGTCATCGCAGTCCTGCCTGTGTTCCTCCTACAGATTGCTGTGGGCCTTGTGTTCCTCTGCCTGCAACACAGACTGAGAGGTACAGACTGGAGGGTGGGCAGCTTAGGATCCATTCCTGAAATGAGCTGTCTTCTTAAAGCTTAGTCAGCTAACATTTATTTTTTGAGTGATTTCTGGGCTCAGAATTCCATAATGACAAGTTTTACATGGTACTGACTGCTTTAATACAGATAATGGGAACTTCCATCTCCCTATGAGGTAAGGTAAGAGATAATAGCCCCATTTTACAGAGGAGGCAACTAAGGCCTGAAGTGGTTTCATGATTTACTTAAACTGACAGCTTGTAAGTGGCAGAGGTCAGGCCCAATCCCATCTTCTGGCCCCTGTAATCATACCTAGCAGTTTTGTGCAACTGGGAGACTGTGAGCTTAAAAGTCACACAGGTCAAAGCTATTACAAGGTTTAAATAAAAATATTGTAAGCAAAAGACCCTACCACATAGGTATTCAAAAACTGTTTCCTCCTTCTTTTCTTCTTCTGTTCATTTTTTTAAATTTATTTTTTTAATTGAAGAAATTATTTAAATTGTTTTTCCCCCTGTCTACCTCTCCCTTTCCCCTACCCCTTCCCTTCTGGTACCACTAGTCCATTGTCCATGTCCATAAGTCTCTGTTTGTCCTGTTCATTTGTTGCTTTTAGGTTTATATCCCACATATAAGTGATATCATGTGATTTTCAACTTTTTCTGTCTGGCTTATTTTGCTTAGCATGACTATCTCTAGGTCCATCTACATTGTCACAAATGGCAATATTTCATCTCTTCTTAGGCTGAGTAATATTTCATTGCATATTCCATTATAACACAGCTTCTTTAGCCAATCATCTATCATAGGACACTTCAGTTGCTTTCATATCCTGGCTACTATGAATAATGCTGCTATGAACATTGGTATGCAAATAACTTTTCAAATATGAGTTTTCAAGCCTTTGGGGTAAATACCCAGTAGAAGGATTGCTGGACCATATGGTAGATCAATTCTTAGTTTTCTAAGGAACCTCCATACTATTTTGCATAGTGGCTGTACCAATTTGCAATCCCACCAGCAGTATATGAGGGTTCCTTTCTTTCTGCATCCTCTCCAACATTTGTTATTAACTTGTCCTGTTGATTATAGCTATTCTAACAGGTGTGAGATAGTATCTCATTGTGGTTTTGATTTGCACTTCTCTAATAGCTAGCAATGTTGAGCATCTTTTCAAATATTTGTTGGCCATTTGTATGTCCTCTAGGGAGAAGTGTCTGTTCAGGTCCTCTGCCCATATTTTTATTAGATCATTTGTTTTTTGTTGTTATTGAGTTGTATGTACAACTAACATTTTGTATGTTAGGCCCTTATTGGAGGCGTTGCTTGCAAATATATTTTCCCATTCATCTCTTTACCTTGTTGCCGATTTCTTTTGCTGAGCAGAAACTTTTTAGTTTGATGTGGTCCCATTAATTGATTTTACCTTTTACTTGCCTTGCCTTTGAAGTCAAATTCATACAATCCTCTTTAAGTCCAAGGTCCTTGAGTTTCATTCTTATGTTTCTTTCTATGCATTTCATTGTTTCAGGTCTTATATTCAGGTCCTTAATCCATTTTGAGTTACTTTTGGTGTGTGGTGATAGATAACAGTCTAGTTTCATTCTTTTGCAAGTGGCCTTCCAGTTTTCCCAGCACTATTTATTGAAGAGGATTTCCTTTCTCCACTGTATGTTTTGGATTTTTTATCAAAACTTATTTGTTCATATAAATATGGGTTTACTTCTGGACTCTCGATTCTGTTCCACTGGTCTGCGTGTCTGTTTTGCTGTCAATACCATGCCGTTTGATTACTGTCACTTTGTAGTATAATTTGAAGTCGAGCAGAGTGATGCCTCCAGCCTTGTTCTTTTTTCTCAGGATGGCTTTGGCAATTTGGTGTCTTTTGTGCTTCCATGCAAGTCTGATGATTTTTTGTTACATTTCTTTAAAAAATGCCAATGGGACTTTGATGGGGTTTGCATTAATCTGTATAATGCTTTAGGTAATGTGGTCATTTTAACTATTTTGATTCTTCCAATTCAAGAACATGGAATATCTTTCCATTTCTTTGTATCTTCTTCGACTTCGTTTAACAGAGTCTTGTAGTTTTCATTATATAGGTCCTTCACGCATTTCGTTAGATTTATTCCTAGGTATTTTATTCTTTTTGTTGCAATTGCAAAGGAATTCTTTTTTCCACTTCTTTTTCTGACACTTCGTTATTAGAGTATAGGAACGCTATGGATTTCTGAACATTGATTTTGTATCCAGAGACTTTACTGTATTTGCTTACTGTTTCTAATAGTGTTCTTGTGGAATCTTTAGGGTTTTCTATATAGAAAATCATGTCATCCACAAATAGTGACGGTTTGACTACTTTGCTTCCTAATTGGATACCTTTTATATCTTTCTCTTGCCTGATTGCACTAGCTAAGACCCCCAATGTTATATTGAATAACAGTGGTGATAGTGGACAGCTTGCCTTGTTCCTGATCTTAGAGGGGAGATTTTTAGTTTTTCGTCATTAAGTATAATGTTGGCTGAGGGTTTGTCATATATGGCCTTTATTATATTAAGATATTTTCCTTCCACACTGACTTTGTTAAGTGTTTGATCATAAATGGATGCGGTATCTTGTCAAAGGCTTTTTCTGCATCTATTGATATGATCATATGATTCTTATTTTTTAATTTTTTATGTGGTGTATCACATTAATTGATTTGCCTATGTTGAACCATCCCTGTGCCCCTGGGATGAAGCCCACTTGATCATGGTGTATAATCTTTTTAACATGTTGCTGTATTTGGTTTGCTAGTATCTTATTTAGGATTTTTGCATCTGTGTTTGTGAGAGATATCGGTTTGTAGGGTTTGTGTGTGTGTGTGTGTGTGTGTGTGTGTGTGTTATCTTTACCAGGTTTTGGTATCAGGGTGATATTGGCTTCATAAAATGTGTTGGGAAATATTGCCTCCTCTTCAATTTTTTGGAAGAGTTTGAGGGGAATAGGTGTTAAATCTTCTTTGAATGTTTGGTAGAATTCACTAGTGAAGCCATCTGGTCCTGGACTTTTACTTTTTGGTAGGTTTTTGATGATTGTTTCAATTTCTATACTGCTGATCAGTCTGTTTAGATTTTCCAGATCTTCTTGATTCAGTCTAGGAAAGTTGTATTTTTCTA